>JAUMHM010094597.1:0-25318 GCA_032362435.1 Melikaiella ostensackeni
AGAACTTTGGGTTGAAAATGAAATGACTTCCAATTCAATTTCAAGGAATTTAATAGGATTCCGAAGCTTTTCGACAATCTTACAATATTTCAATGGATTTCAAATAATTTCAAAGATATCAAGGGGTTTCGAAGAGATATCATTGGGTCACCAAAGAATTTTTATGTATTTTTACAGTACTTGGAAGATTTCTCGAGATATCAGAAGTTTGTAGAGGATTTAAGAAGATTTCGGATATTTCAAGGAATTTCAGGGTATTTCAACGGATTTCTAGAGAACTTTAGGGAATAAATGAAATTAATAATATTAAAGATATAAAGGGATCTTTAAAGATTGTAAATGATTTAAAGAGATTTCAGAAGATGTTTCATCAAAATATTATTTCATCAAAATATTTTGAGGGATTTTAATCGATTTTTGTGGTATTTTCAAATATTTCATAAGTTTTAAAAGATTTTAAGGAAATTAAAAAATCTGAAAATTCAACTTAAAAAATTTCAAGGGGTTTTAAAGAGATATCAATAGGATATCAAAGGATTTTTATGTATTTTTAGAATATTCAAAAGATTTCAAGAGATATCAAAAGTTTGTACAGGATTGCAGAAGATTTCAAATATTTTAAGGAATTTTAAGAGATTTCAACAGTTTTTCAGAGAATTTTAGGCAATAAATTAAATTAAATTTAGAAGAATTTGTGCGGATTCCCAATATTTCAAAGGATTTTTTTAGATGATTTCAACAGATTCAAAAAGTGTTTAGAGAATTCCAACTGATTAACAAAATTTTATAGGATTTAATATAATTTCAAGGGATTTTAGAGGATTTCAACCTAGAAAACGTTGGGTCATGGATGAAATAAAATAAAATAAAATTTCAAGAAGGGGCATGGGATTTCAAAGCTTTTTAAGGATTTTACAAGATTTCAATGGATTTCAAATAATTTCAAAGATATGAAAGGATTTATAAAGGTTTTAAATGATTTCAAAAGATTTCAAGGGATTTCGAAAGATGTTTCGTGGGATGTAAAAATGTTTCAAGGGGTTTCAATCGATTTTCGTGAGATTTCCAAACATTTTATAGGATTTAAGAAATTTCAAGGAATTTTAAAAATTTCAAGATTCAACTTTAAAGATTTCAGAAGGTTTCAAAGAGATATCAGTTGGATATCAAAGGATCTCCGTGTATTTTTACAGTATTTAAAAAATTTCAAGAGATATCAGAAGATTGTAAAGGAGTTCAGAAGATTTCAAATATTTCAAGGAATTTTAGGGGAATTCAACGGATTTCTAGAGAGCTTTGGGGAATAAATGAAATCAAATATTGAAGGATTTATATAGATTTCCAATATTTCAAAAGATTTTTCCAGATGATTTCCACAGAATCGAATAGTATTCAAAAGATTCCAACAGATATCTAGAAAACCTTAGGAAATGAGGGAAATCAAATTAACTTTGAAGAGATTTCAAAGGATTTCATATGAAGAAGTTTCGAAGTATGTTAAGGTATTTTGAAGAATTTCGTATGACTTAAAAAATTCCTAGTGTTTCAAATGATTAAAATAGATTGCGAAGATTTAAAGAGATTTCATAGGATTTCAAGGGATTTTAGGGGATTCAACAAAATTTCTAGAGAATTTTGGGTTATAAATGAAATAAACTTGAATTCAATTTCAAGGAATTTCATGAGATTTTGAAGCTTTTTGGGGATTCTACAAGATTTCGATAGATATCAAATAATTTCGAAGATATTAAAGGATTTTTATGTATTTTCACAGTAATCAAAAGATTTCATGAGATATCAGAAGTTTGTAAAGGATTTCAGAAGATTTCAAATATTTCAAGAAATTTTAGGTTATTTTAACATATTTTTAGAGATATTTAGGGAATAAATGAAACTAAATTTGAAAAGATTTATACGGGTCTCGAATATTTCAAAGGATTTTTTTAGATGATTTCACCCGATATGAAGAGTATTTAAAGGATTCCAAGTGATTAACAAAATTTCATAGGATTTAATAGAATTTCAAGGGATTTTAGGGGATTTCAACGGATAAGCAGAAAACTTTAGTTAATAAAGGCGAGCAAATCAACTTTTAAGGGATTTCAAAGGATATCAACAGATTTAGCGAGGTTTCAAAGTATTTTTAGGCACTTGAAGGAATTCCGTATGATTTTAACAGGTTTCAAGAGTTTCCAAATGATTTAAATCGATTTCGAAGATTTAAAGAGGTTTGATAGGGTTTCAAGGAATTTTTGGGAGATTCAACGGATTTCTAGAAGACTTTAGGTTATAAATACGATTAAATCAAACTAAATTTCAAGGAATTTCATAGGATTTCAAATCTTTATGGAGATTTTACAAGATTTCAATGGATTTCGAATCGTTTCAAAGATTTCAAGGGATTCTTAAAGGTTTTAAATGATTTCAAAAGATGTTTCACGGGATTCAAGAATATTGTAAGGAATTTGAATCGATTTTCGTGAGACTTTCAAATATTTCATAGGATATATTTCAAGGGGTTTTAGAGAGATATCAATAGGTTATCTAAGGATTTCTATGTATTTTCACAGTACTTGAGAGATTTCAAGAGATATCAGAAGTTTGTAAAGGGTTTCAGAAGATTTCAAAGATTTCAAAGAACTTAAGATGATTTCAATAGATTTCTAGAGAATTTCAGGAAATGAATGTAAATAATTTTTAAAGGATTTAAATGGATTTCAAATATTTCGAAGGATTTCCTTGGATGATTTTAACAGACTTAAAGAGTATTTTAGATTCCAACTGATTAACAAAATTTGGTAGGATTTAATAGAATTTCAAGAGGTTTTAGGAGATTTCAGTGGATATCTAGAGAACTTCAGGAAAGAAAGGGAATTAAAGTTAGTTTCAAGGGACTGCAAAGGAAGTCAACAGATTTCGAGAGATATCAAATCATTTTAAGGTATTTTGAAGAATTTCGTATGAGTTTAACAGATTTTAAAAGCTTTAAGTGATTTAAAGAGATTTCGATGATTTAATTTCAAGGAAATGCGTATAGGATTTCGAAGCTTTATAGGGATTTTACAAAATTTCAATGGATTTCAAATAATTTCAAAGATATCAACGGATTTGCAAAGATTTCAAATGATTTTAAGATATTTCTAGAGAATTCAAAGATCTCCAGAGATTTTACAGATGTTTCCATGGATAGGAGGAAAGCGAGTAATGCAGCGCGCATTAGATTTATATCAATTGGTAGAAAGAAAAATATAATTTATGATGTAATGGCAAAATATATAACACGTAGATTAATATCTTAACTTTGCTTCATTTATAGGAAAAATTTAATCTATATCAATTAAAATACGCAATTATTAAGTCTTCCAAAAATGTCCATGTGCGTCAACTTACCCTACCTATAGGGTAATACGGCGCGCACTATTAACTTTATGTGTTAGCAAATTAAAAATAGTTTTCTAACGATCGAACGCACAATTTCAGTAAAATCAGATATCTTCATTCATTCGCAGTTAAATATTATATATTGGAGATTATATTTTGGGAGTGATTAGCATCCAAAGCTATGAACATACAATGTTCAACATTTCGACATTTTACCATAAAAATAGCTCTATGCGCCGCATTACCCGCTTGTGTGTAGTATTGAAATAAGTCTTTTATTTGAGGATTTTAAATCACTTCACGATTCTTGAAAATTGAAATGAAATCTATTTCCTTATGAACATTTTTTTGTGTACTGAAAAAGGAACACCCACAAAGTTCACAAATCAAAACTGGACTTCGAGACTACCCGCTTTTCCGGCTCATTAGAGACAAATTTAAAATAAATGTACAAACAACAAACAAAGAAGAGGGAGAAAAAGGAAAGAGTCAATCAAGACCAACCACACACTCTTTCTTTTCACCGTATTTTTTATACTTCTGGAGACCAACATGTTCCGAAGCCAATTTAGACTTCCTCATCAGGGGTAATTCATAGGATAACTACAGTTATAAATAATGAAACATATATTAATTACGCATATGTGCATGGCAGCCTTTTTTAACCAAATTCAAATAGATTTATCAAACTCATTAATATTGTCATTGAAAGTTTTCTTCATCTTTTTTTGTTGAAGTCAAAATATATGTTCTCATTAACATGAAATATCTTTTTTGGAAAAGACCGACCGAAATTCGCATTCTATCAATAATTTCTTCTGTAATGCATCTAATCTAAGCTTTTACTAAATGAGTAAATTCTTCAATACCCCTCTACTGGAATTTCGGGAACATCTATCATAAAATCACATTCTAACAAATTTTTATCAATTACAATATGGATTTGTTCTAAATCAACCCACAAAATTTGATCTTGGCACTATGATCTATTTCTCTCATTTCCCATGTTCTGTGTATATGAATCTTGTAATAATTCTTTCAGGTTCTCTTAATTTCACAACTAATTAAAATGTTGAGTACTTATCATAAAATAAGGTTGCTAAAAGGTTTCACAAACAATTTTCATTTTTACAACTAACTAAAATGTTAACCTGGTACTTATCAATGAAAAAGGTTGCCAAAAGGTTTTTGCATATATTGAGGTAAAAGAAATGATACCCTCGTTACCTATGAAAAATGTTATTCTGAGGAAGATGCCATATGGACAATATGTGCATTCTTTTATTATGTAGGGGAAGGTTGGGAATAGTGGGACATGGGAAATAGCAGAACACGTCATTTTCCGCCATCTATGTATGAGTAAAACACACAAAAAAGCTGCTATAGTTTTTTCTCTGTATATACCGACTTTCAATCGGTAATAGTCGCGCCAACATTTATTGTTAGTGTTTATGCATCAGTTGATTGATTAACTGATTGATTGCCCAAAAGTTCCAATTGGGGAATGAAAGGACACTTCGTTTCTTAGAATTCTGAAGTGAATATCGCATTTTTATGCATATTCGTCGTTATTCTTGCTAAATAAATTGAATACAGTGACTCGTGCGATCGAGTTGTTCACTTGAAATGCGTGAATATGACTGCGAGCTATTTCACATGCAGCAATTGTCATTCCGGTTAGTTATCGCTCCATTTTTTCATTTATTTTTTAGTGAAATTACAATATTCGTCATTAGGAACTTTCCAATAAACATTTTATATTTTGCATTTTGGCTCGTGTCCCACAATTCCGCAACTTTTTGCAGAATGTCGAAAACTCATGTTTTCTGAAAACGTATAAAGTTTTGCAGCTGTTCGGAATTTCAACATACTGTGACAGCAAACAGGTTTCCACACGTACTACTCGTATGACATACATCTTAAAAATTTGGAAAAATATCAATTTTTAAGCGAGTTACGGATTAAACTAAAAACGTGTCCCACTATTCCCCATCTTTTCCTAACATTGAGTACTTCATTTACACTATTATGAATATAATAAGGTTGCCCGAAGGATGTACATAATTTGAGGTGTAATAATTTAACACAATTAAAATTAAATTTCATAAGTAAATGGAAAAATATTTTACTATCGTATTATTGCCTCTTTGTACTAAATTCTGAATCTTGATATTTGGGGCTGAGACTTTCTGCACAGTTTCCTAAAGTCTATTAGCATTCTTTGAACAGATGATTTTTACAAGGGTTTGGGACTGGTTAGTCTCTCAAAAAAACGGTAAAATGATTCTTTGTCTAAGGGTCCATATGGACGGTCAGTCATTGACCATCTCTTGTTTACTACACTTCGCTTTCTTCTGAATTTTCTTCCCGGTGAATAATTTTTCTCATAATTCAAAAAATTCACATTAAAAAAGTGGTTTAGTGTTTCTATCTTTGAAAGGAGAAATAAAATCAAAAAATTTTTTTAAAAAGTTTGAAAAATAATTAAAATGATTGTTCAATCAGTGTTGTCGGGGAGTGTTTGCAAAACATTCGATTAAAATTTTTTTTATTCTACACGCAGGAACTTATATGAAAAATTATTTTATCTATTCTTATTTTCCTGTTTTTGTTGATATAGTTATCAGTGTAATTAAACAAAATTTGGTGGAATGTGATTTTATGATATATGTTCCTGAAAGTATAGTATAGGGGTATTAAAGAATGTATTCAATTAGTAAAAACTTATACTGGATCCATTACAGAAGGAATCATCGACAGAATACGCCGCATTACCCGCTTCTTCCCTATATTTTGTACTGAATGAAGTAGGTTTTTATACGTTTTAATTTCCGCTGGGTTTACGGTTCATTCATTTCGCATTCCGAATTGTTTCATTTTCTTTCTTTTTATTTTAGAACACACTCAAATTTTTGATCATATTCTCCGCAGTAAGTAGCTTCATTTTAGTTACTGTAATATTGATGGACATATTTGAGAAGATTACGTATTATCCGGGAGGGGGAGGGCCAAAAGACGTTGTTACGACTTGTTACATGAGGTTAGGGAGGGGCAAAAATAATGGGAAAAAGTGTTACGTTTTCGCGGATTTTTTCGTTCTTACGGATCAAAAATCAATTTTTGCACAACTTCATACATATTTGTCGAGTGGCAGCTGTTATACATTATTGTATTATGGAATGAAGCAATATTATTCAGATTTAATGCACTTGAAAACAGAATAATTCTTCCTTGTCGTCTAGTCATTTATACATAAAAGTTCGCGAGTGACGTCTTTCTTTAGTCTGTTTCGATGTTTTGGCATTAATGAGGAAGAGCGAGAAAAGAGGTGTTCCACAGGCACAGATGTGGCTTGAATGCTGAGGAAGTCGCGAGCCATACGTGATAGATTAGGATGAATTTTTTGATGATTTTACCACCAGAGAAGAATGTCAGCAGTCTCATGAACTCTCTCTGATGTTGCATAGTCACTCAATTCTTTCCTCTAGTCTTCTGTTGGCTTGTTCCGGCCATGTACAGATCCTTGTTGCTTCTTTTCTGAAAAATCTTTTCGGTAATGTTGGTGTAAATCAATCTCTTCGTCACTTGATTCTTCTCCTGAAAGTTGCTGATCAGAAACTTCAATTTGGACATATTCTTAAGGAGTTACAACGTTATAATCCGTTATGTATATTTCTTCGAACTTGTTAATAGACCCTGCTTTCATGCTTTTTCCCCATTCTGTAAAATCGAAGACTTCAATTTTAGCTTATGATCAAGAATTAGAATTGCGCAATAGACCCAATTGAATTTTCGATAATGGTTCGAAAATTCCGCTTGGGCTGCATAGAAAGCGTCTTTAATTTCAAGATCGTTTAGAGTCGCATCAAGTTTTTCGTCTAGTTCTTGGACAGCATCGTCAATCTTATCGAGCAGTAAATTGAATGCTACAATGGCTAATAGGAGAGTTGCATATTTTTCTCCTGAAAGTGCTTTGGATACATATTTGAAGTGCTTCAGATGTTTGAGAGCTGCAGTTAGAAGAGTCCAGTCATCCTTATCCAAGCAGTAAATTTGCAGATCTGGATTTGAAATACACAAGAGGTCTATCGCTTTCTGCATTTTCAATGCATGGCTATCATATCATCAGTAGAATGCCATCTTGTTTTCACGTCCTTACTCGGTGCCATAATTTTCGTATTCGTCGTAATGCAGCAACACTCCAGCTTGTGACGTGGTTGTTCGTTGTACTTTAACTTTATGAATAACTTTCTCAATTTCCCTATAGGTGACTGATTTCTACTACTTTCTGCTTCTTCCATTATTACTTCATCCTCATCATATTCGTAATCTGGCTTAATCTCATCCTTGCTTTGCAGTCTTAATTCCTTAAGGAAATCTTGCTGGTCTTTTGAATTAAACTCAATACCGTCTTGGTTCTTAAGCAACTCGAATTTAGCGATAAATTTTGTGTTGCCAGCAGCGTTATCTATGGTTATTCCTTGCACTTTCGTCTGAAGTTTATATTCTTTCAAAAAGTTTCGGAAAATCTTCGCAATGTGACATGTATTTTTCCGAATTAAGAAAAAAAAATTTCGAGGAAGTTATGATTATGTAAATTTTTACGTATCTTTCTGTGTCGGAAAATTTGAAAAAAGTTCAAAATTAACAAAGTGGCGACAATTTGTTTGAAAATATTCAAAGTCAAATTTCACAAAAAACCTACACTTATATTTTTTCCCATTTTTTCAAATTTGGCCTCATACAAGAGAGACATCCTGTGAGTTTTATGTGGGCTAAACCATTTTTGTGGCCAGGAGATTTTTTTTCACAAAATCGAATTTTCGCATTTTTCTCAGAAACAATGAAATTCTCCCGGCTGAGCAAAAGGTTGAGCCCGCATAAAGGTGATAGGATGCCCTTCTTATATGAGCAGAAACTTTCAAAAGATATTTTCAAGAATAAAAAATGTGGGATTTTCCAGAAAATATTATTTTCATGTTTTCAAAATTCGAAGAAAATATACAGAAGTTTTTCTACAAAATCGCACCTTTTTAATTTTTTTTGCAATATTTTTACAAAATTTCTGCTTGTATAAGGAGAGCATCCTACTAATTTCATGCGGGCTAAACCATTTTTGCAGTCGAGAGAATTTTTTTCTTCCAAAAATACTTCCTCGTACTTCCTTTTCCCTTCTTTTTGTCGCTGATTTTTATTCGTAGGAAAGTTGATCGTTCGTCGTTTCTTCACTGAGAGAATTGAATTATATAATATAGATTATTAGATAGATCATTATAGATTTTATTATTCTTTTATTTTCATTTTATTGTTATTTTATTATTAGAAATTCAGTAATTACCTCGCAGGTTTTCTTTTTCCTAAATTGCTTGTATCTTCTTCCATCCTTCTGCAGATTACGCTGCTTTCAAATCAAATCAAAATATTCTCTGGCATTAGAGCTCTGTCACTGGGAAGCTGTCACAAGTGACGTTTCTCGATAATTTTCGAAGAACTCGTTCGATGTCGTTCGAAAAATGAGACGATAAGATTCGAAATTTAACAAAGGAATACACGAGATGATCGTTCGAAAAAGATACCGATAACGTACGACATCGAGCGAAACAGTTGAATTTCTCGTATCGGCGTGAATCACTAAGCGGAACCGATAGGTATTTTTATTTTCACGATACGATTTTTTTTACGCGACTTATCTTGCGAATAAAATACCTATCTCTTTCCCTTTCTAACCTAGCTTCAAAACGCTACATATCTTTCTCCCCCCCCCCCGATCTCTATTTACCACCACCTTGAAATGTGAAATTTGATTTAACCTCATGAATATAATAATTAATTATTGAATATTATTATGATTAAGATATATGAAATTCTATCTGAAAATTTTTTACGGATTAAAATCATTACCAAAAAATATGATTTTTTGTTTTTTCCTAGTCACACCGAGAGATATTTTCGTGCAAGAGCCTTTTCTAGAATGTATAAAAAAGAAATGTGCGAGACAAATGAAAATGGATCCACAGTCTGAAGAAGTAATCGAGGTAAATTTTTATCTTCATGCAATTATATTTTATATTCTTTAACATTGTTCATTTTTTTCTAATGTCTTCATTTATATATTCATTTCGTCAGTGACTGTATTATTTACAGGAAGAAATATCTCCAGAATGTGGGGTTTTCTTGCCCAAAAGCAAACAAGTTTATGCGGAAAGAGCTGCTCAGAATGCAAAAGACTGGCGGCCACTGGTTCGTGAAACGCTCTTGGACGTCTGAGGCGCAAGTATTCATAAATACTCATCGACAGGAAAATAAACCGTCCTGCAATCGACACAAAATTTCTCGACGGACTTTTCGGTATCTTTTTTTGACACTTTTTTTTCATTTGTATTTCCAATATGTAAAAGTATTGATGAAATTTCTTTGATGGTTGGGCAAATGCAAAATTTCCTCCAGTTACACGAAAAGAGTTCATCTCTTTTATCACTAAAATGAGATCTATCAAAAGGCAGTATCAAGAAAGGAGAAATGCTGTGCAGATGGAAGAAGTGTAGAAAAAACCTCGAAAAGAATCGAATGAATGAATCAAATAAAAATGTTGCAACTCTGTCAGGTTCCATTGTTTACATTATACATTCATATGTTTTAATGATACAATTATGTTTCTGAAGGTCAGATAGAATCTCTCAATGATTTTTCTTTCGAATATAAATTTTAGTTGATTGCAAACTTCCTGGAAACTGCTTTTTGATCATTCATTTTGATTTGTTTGTGTCTTCATTTGCAGTTGCTGAAAATATTCAGATTAAAAAATCAGGACCTCGTTCACAAGAGCAAAAATCAGGTCATCATCCTCAAGGAGACTAATCAGGAACTTGTAACAACGAGCAAACTAAGGTCGTTGATTTTTTATAAACAATTAAAATTCAATATAACGTTACTTGAGGGATCCAAAAGTATTATGCAAATATTATAATTTTTCGAAACTTTATTAACTTTGAGAAACAAAAAAAAACTATTAATTTATTTACTAACACCAGCCAAATAATTCAGAGGCCACGATTCCGCCTTAAATTAGGTTTTAAACTAGCCCCTTGTTTAAGCCTAACTATGCTGAATCGGGCAATTTGTCAACGTTTAAGAAGTTTTTCGGGGGGAAAAATTACATAGAGTTGGCCCCTGATTCAAACCTGACTTTCAGGAGCAAAAGATGAAAAATTGTATTCAGATTTTGACTTGGGGCAACTTTCAACCGCGAAGTTTAAAAATCAATAAAAAAATATCGATTCTCAACAAAAAATAGATTATATTTCAACCAAAAAAGATGATTCTTCGACAAAATAGTTGAATCCTCAAACAAATCAGATTAAGTTTCAATAAAACAGTTCTACCAAAAGAGATGATTATCCAACCAAAAACGTAACAACTAAATTTACAGTTAAAAAAATCAATTTTCAACCAAACAAAAAAAACGAATTTTTCAACAAAACAGTTAAATTTTCAACTAGTGAGATGAATCTTCCTCGAAACTAATGAATTTTGAACAAAGTAATTCAACTTTCAACCAAGTAGTTAAGTTTTCAATAAAAAATATGAAATCTGAGAAAAATTGTAATAGGTTTCATTTCAATCAAAAAAGATCTTAATCTAAAATGAAAAACTGTTTGATTAAACCAAAAGACACGAGTTTTCAGAGAAGTAGTTGAATCCATAACCAAAATGGCTGAATTTTAACCCAAAGAGATTAATTTTCAAACAAGAAGAATAATTTTTTACCAAAATGACGAATTTTTGACAAAATACATGAAATTTCGCCTAAATAATGAAATTTTCAACTAAAAAAGATATGTTTCCAACAAAAATGAAATTTTAATTTTCAGTCAAAAAAATTAATTTTCGACAAAAAAAAAGAATTTGAAAAAAATTAAATTTTGAACCGAAAAGATGAAATTTGAACTCAAATGATGAATTTTCAGCTCGAATAGTTAAATTTTCAGTCAAAAGAATTAGTTTTGAACCAAAAAAACAATGAATTTATAACAGATTAGTTGAAGTCTCAAGCAAAAAGATGAATGTGAACCAAGAAGATTAGTTTTCTACCCAAAAAGTCGAATTTTCAACCAAAAAAGATTAATTTTTAAGCAAAAAGGATGAATTATTAACAAAATAATCAATTTGCAACGAAATGATAAAATTTTCAATAAAATAAGGTGAATTTTGAACAAAAATAAAATTGTAGATATTTTCACCAAAAATAATTAAAGAATTAAAGAATTAACGTTCGAAACGTTAAAAAGCTAAAAAATTGCAATTTCAACAAAAAGAAAGACGAATTTTGAATAAAGTATTTCAATTTTCAATCAAAGAGATAAATTTTTAATTAAAATAATAAATCTTTAACTGAAAACATGAATTTGTAACTAAGTAGTAAAAAGGTTGTGATTTTAAATAAAAAACAGTTGAATTCAAACAAAAAAGCCGAATTTCCATTAAAAATTTGAATTCTCAATCCAAACAGATTAATTTTCAATCAAACAGTTGCATTTTAAACCAAAAAATATGAAATTTTTCCCAAAGGAATGTATTTTACAACCGAAAGGACGAATTTTCAAGAGAAGAGTTGAATTTTCAACCAAGAAAGATTCTCCAGTCAAGACTAAAAAAAATGTCAACCAATTTGTTGCATTTTCAAGTCAAAAAGGCGAATTTTTCTACTAATAATTGAATTTTCAACCAAAAAAGAATGCCTTTCTAATATAATTGTTGGATTTTTAACAAAATAATGAAATTTTCAACCGAAAAGGACGAATTATCAACTGAAATGTTGAATTTTCATTTGAAGTGGTTGAACTTTCAGTCAAGAAAATTAATTTTTAACTAAAAAAATTGAGTATTTAGCTGTGGAAATTAATTTGTTTTTTTTTCTGAAAGTATTTCTATACTTTTTGAAGATTCACAGCTTCCTGGGACCAACAAGGAATGTTTTAAAAATTTTTGAGTTTGTGGGTGGGAGGAAAATTCCATTTTTCCTACATTAGTCTAAAAATCTTAACGGTGCTGAAGATTCTTCCTTTTACCTTCAAAAAGTGTTTCTTCAGATTTATGAAGTTCATGTATTCGTCGAAACTGGCATTTACTGTGTATATTAGGGTGGTCCAAAAAAGGCGTTTTTCTTCTGAAATGGGTCCTCTACAAATTGTTCCATCTGGTGTAAAAATGACCCCTGAATTTTTTTAGAATTTAAAAAAATATTTAGGGGTCTCGGAGGCACATGTATGAAAAATAATAAAATGCATGTATGCAAGAGTAAGAGAATACATTAAAAGCGATAATTGAAATAAATTAGCATTTGTTTTGCTAATTGTTGTGGCAGCTGAAATGACAGAAAAAAGACAATCGACGTGAATTTCGAAAAAGTGGAAGTGGAAGTGAAAGTGAAAAAGTTATACAGTACTAGTTTACAAATTCTTAATTCATCGCGTGTACCTAAAAGAAAAACTGTTTCCTAGACTAATTTTGGGTCGCTGAAAAAGAAAATGACATTCGTTTATTTTTCGAAAGAAGCGCTTTCGAGATATTTGCAAAAAAAAACCTGTTTTGTGGCTCTTTTTTTAGTTACTGACAGAAATCTCGAGAATAGTTGATCCAACTCATATGAACTGTATATCATTCGAAAGGTATGTTCTTTTTCATTCTGACGATATACTGTTTGTGTTAATCGGATGAAAATTTATTGAGTTATAGGCGATGAAAATCGAAAAAATGGAACAACTGAAAGTGAGTGATTTTTGAATTAGGTCGGAAAATCCACTTTTTTATTTTCATCGCCTGTAACCCACAAAATTTTAATCCGATTGACACAGACAGTATATGGTCGGAAAGTTAAAGATCATACCTTTCGAACGAAACACAGCTTATGTTAATTAGATCAACAGTTATCAAGATTTATGCCAGTAACTGAAAAAAACACGTTCTTACAAATGTCTCGAAAACGCTTCGTTGGATAAATAATCTTATAGTATTTCAAGGGAGTAAAAGCAGATTCGATAATTTCACTGGATTTCGAAAGATCTTTAGATATTTCAAAAATTCAACAGTATATCCACGGATTTTAGAGGAATTCATATGATTTCAAAAGATTTAAAGGAATTTCAAAACATTTCCGAATACATACTTTGAATGATTTTGAAGGATTCCAAGAGATACCAAAATATTTTCACGAATTTTGAATGATATTAGGAGATTTTAATTGAATTTCGAGAATTTACAGGGATTTGAAGAAATTTCATACGATATCAAAAGATTTGCCAGGATTTCGAAGGATTTTGAGATATTATAAAGATTCCGAAGTACATATATCCACAGACTTTAGAGGATTTCGTGAAATTTCAAAAGATGTAGAGAAATTTTGAAGGATTTCCGAATATTATAAAGGATTTTAAAGGATTCCAATAGATACCAAAGTATTTTCACGAATTTCGAAGGATAACAGAGGATTTTCATTGGATTTAGAGAATTTGAAAGGATTTGAAGAAATTTCATACGATATCAAAAGATTTGCCAGGATTTTGAATGATTTCGTGGGGTTTCCAGGGATTCAAAGCGATTTCGATGATTTCACGGGAGTTCGAAGGATTTTGAGATATTTTAAAGATTCCAAAGTACATATATCCACAGATTTTAGAGGATTTCGTAAAATTTCAGAAGATTCAGAGAAATTTTGAACGATTTATGAATATTATAAAGGATTTTAAAGGATTCCAAGAGATACCAAAGTATTTTCACGAATTTTGAAGGATAACAGAGGATTTTCATTGGATTTAGAGAATTTGAAAGGATTTGAAGAAATTTCATACAACATCAAGAGATTTGCCAGGATTTCGAAGGATTTCGTGGGGTCTGCAGGGATTCAAAGCGATTTCGATTTTTTCACGGGAGTTCGAAGGATTTCAAGATATTTTAAAGATTGCAAAGTACATATATCCACAGATTTTAGAGGAAATCGTGAAATTTCAGAAGATTTAGAGAAATTTTGAAGGATTTCCGAATATTATGAAGAATTTTGAAGGATTCCAAGAAATACCAAAGTATTTTCACGAATTTTGAAGGATAACAGTGGATTTTCAGTAGATTTAGAGAATTTGAAGAAATTTCATACGATATCAAAAGATTTCCCAGGATTTCACAGAATTTTACGAGATCATAAGGGATTCAAAGCGGTTTCGATGATTTCACGGGATTTCGAAGGATTTCGAGATATTTTGAAGATTCCGAAGTATATCCATGAATTTGACAGGATTTCATAAGGCTTCGAAAGATTTAACGGAATTTCAAATGATTCCAAATATTATAAAGGATTTTGAAGAATTTAAAGGGGTACCAAAGTATTTTTACGAATTTTGAAGGATATCAGAGAATTTTCATTGGATTTAGAGAATTTGAAAGGATTCGAAGAAATTTTTTACGATATCAAAAGATTTCCCAGGATTTCGAAGAATTTTACAGGATCATGAGGGATGCAAAGCGGTTAGATAATCTCACGGTATTTCTAGGGATTTTGAGGTATTTCAAATATTCAAAAGTATATTCGCGGATTTTAGAGGATTTCATAAAATTTCGAAAGATTTAATGGAATTTTAAAGAATTACCGAATATTTTAAAGAATTTTGAAGGATTTCAAGAGATATCAAAGTATTTTCACGAATTTTGAAGGATATTAGGAGATATTAATTGGATTGTAAGAATTTGAAGGGATTTGAAGAAATTTCATAGGATATCAAAAGATTTGCAAGGATTTCAAAACAGTCTACGGGAGCTTAAGGGATTTGAATCGATTTCGATGATTTCACGGGATTTCAAATGATTTTGAGACATTTTAAGGATTCCAAAGTGTAAGAATTCTGTAAGATTTTAAAAGATTTCGTGAAATTTCAAAGGATTTTCGAATATAATAAAGGAATTCGAAGGATTTCAAGAGCTACCAAAATGTTTTCACGAATTTTGATGTATATCAGAGGATCTTAATTGGATTTCGAGTATTTGAAGGGATTTGAAGAAATTTCATAAGATATCAAAAGATTTGCAAAGATTTCGAAGGATTTTACAGGATTTCGTGGGGTTTAAAGCGATTCCGATCAAAATTACGGGATTTCGAAGGATTTTGAGATATTTCAAAGATCCCAAAGTATTTTTATGGATTTTAGGGGACTTCGTAAGATTTAAAAAAATTTAGAGGAACTTCAAAGTATTTCCGAATATTATAAAGGATTTTCAGGAATTTCAAGAGATACTAAAGTTTTTTTTTCTTAATTGGATTTCGAGAATTTGAAGAGATTTCATAAGATATGCAAAGATTTGTAAACATTTCAGAGAATTTTACAGGATTTTATGGGACTTGAAGCGATTTCGATTATTTCACGGGATTTCGAAGGATTTTGAAATATTTTAAAGACTGAAGTATGTCCACCGATTTCAGAGATTCCGAAGTATATCCTCGGATTTGAAAGGATTTCGTAAGATTTTAGGAGATTGAAAGGAATCTTGAAGGATTTCCG
The DNA here is from genome assembly GCA_032362435.1 of Melikaiella ostensackeni. Taxonomy (NCBI): domain Eukaryota; kingdom Metazoa; phylum Arthropoda; class Insecta; order Hymenoptera; family Cynipidae; genus Melikaiella; species Melikaiella ostensackeni. The sequence continues at coordinate 15,927 of JAUMHM010094597.1, forward strand.
AATATTATAAAGGATTTTGAAGGAATTCAAGAGGTACCAACGTATTTTCACGAATTTTGAAGGATAACAGAGGATTTTAATTGGATTTAGAGAATTTGTTGGGATTTGCAGAAATTTCATACGATATCAAAAGATTTTCCAGGATTTTAAAGCATTTTACGGAATCTTAAGGGATTCAAAGCGGTTTCGATAATTTCACGGTATTTCCAAGGATTTAGAGATATTTCAAAGATTCCAAAGTATATCCACGGATTTTAGAGGATTTTGTAAGATTTGGAAAGATTAAGAGAAATTTCAAAGGATTTCCAAAAACTATGGAGGATTTTAAAGGATTTAAAGGTACATTAAAATATTTTCATGAATTTTGAAGGATATCAGGGGATTTTAATTGGATTTCGAGAATTTGAAGGGACTCAAAGAAATTCCATAAAATATCAAAAGATTTCGAATGATTTTAAGGGATTTTACAGGTCTTTATGGAATTTGAGGCGATTTCGATCATTTCGTGGGATTTCGAAAGATTTTGAGATATTTAAAAGATCCCAAAGTATATTTACGGATTGAAGAGTATTTCATAAGGTTTAAAAAGATGAAAAGGAATTCGAAAGAATTTTCGAATATTATAAAGAATTTTGAAGGATTTCAAGAGGTAAGAAAGTATTTTTACGAATTTGGAAGGATATCAGGGGATCTTAATTGGATTTCAAGAATTTGAAGGAATTTGAAGAAATTTCATAAGTTATCAGAAAATTTGCCAGAATTCCGGAGGTAATTACAGGATTTCATTGGGTTTGCAGCGATTTTGGTTATTCCACGGGATTTCCAAGGATTTGGAGATATTTCAAAGATTCAAAAGTATATCCACGGATTTGGAGATATTTCAAAGATTCAAAAGTATATCCACGGATTTCAGAGGAATTTATAAGATTTGAAAAGATTTAGAGGAATTTCAAAGGATTTCCGAATACTATGAACGATTTTGAAGTATTCCAAGAGACACCAAAGTACTTTTACGAATTTTGAAGGATACCAGGGGATTTTAATTGGATTTGGAGAATTTGGAGGGATTTGAAGAAATATCATACGATATCAAAAGATTGGCCAGGATTTCAAAAGATTTTACGGGATCTCAAGAAATTTGAAGCGGTTTGGATTATTTCACGGAATTTCAAAGGTTTTTGAGATATTTCAAAGATCCCAAAGTACATCCACGGGTTTTGGAAGATTTTGAGAGATTTGGAAAGATTTTGGGGAATTTCAAAGGATTTCCAAATACTATGCAGGATTTTGAAGGATTTCAAGGTATACCAAAGTATTTTTATGAATTTTGAAGGATATCAGGGGATTTCAATTGGATTTCGAGAACTTGAAGGGACTTGAAGAAATTTCATGAGATATCAAAAGATTTGGAAAGATTTTAAGGGATTTTACGGGACTTCATGGAATTTGAAGCGATTTCGATCATTTCACGGTGTTTCGAAAGATTTTGAGATATTTAAAAGATCCCAAAGTATATCCACGGACTTTAGAGAGTTTCGTAAGATTTTAAAAGATTTAAAAATTTTTTAATGGGTTTCCGAATACCATGAGGGGTTTTAAAGCATTTCAAAAGATTTGGAAAGATTCCCATGAATTTAAATGATTTTCATTATTTTTAAAGGGATTTTAAAGATTTTAATGGATTTCGTAATACTTCGAAATTTTCACGAAATTTCAAGGATTTTTACTGATTTTTAGAGATTTTAAGGGATTTTAAAGGATTGTAAGTTATTCTCATGGGTTTTTGAAAACATCAAGCGATTTCAAAAGGATTTTTTGAATAGGGTATACTCATTTGAAAGTATGTGAACTTCATACGGAATTCTTTATCTCGAAAATATCAGAGACACGTTAATTTGGGAGACAGTCAAGGTTCTTCTCAAGGAAAAAATTTACGTAAAAAGCTTTGCTCTTAATTGTACTTCCTAGAATTTATAAAAACGTTACACATTGCCATTTAATGCTATCTTGAAATAATCATTAATGGCATGAATATTTGTCTTCTCGATTACGACGTATTCAGTTTTATGACTTTAGATTCTTGCTCGGCAACCTAAAGTTGACATATTTTTTTTATAATATGGTGAGATACAATCTTTAGCAAACATCGAGAGATAAACGCAATTTCTTTATTGGCTCTATTATTGAAGAACTTTTCAAGGTTTTTATGATGAGCTTCAATAAGAAATTTTAATACAAGATAATTTGTGATTTCGTAACTCTCTTATTCACAGATTTTCTCCTTTTCATTTTTTCATCAAATGTTTGTATTTTTAAGAAAATTTTCAGTTAAATCAGTTTAAAATTAAAGAGATAGAGCCTTTATTCATAACAAAAAAAATAAACAATATAACATTTCACGCTGGATTAATTTGGTATTAAAAAGCCTTTATCTTTCAAATAAATAAATAAAAAGTTTAATAATAGAACATGCTGAATTTAACATTTTGAGTCCTAATCCCCATTTAAGAAATTTCAATAAAAGAAAATTTGTAATTTGATCTTACTGATGAGAATGTTTGTTTTAATTAAACGATCACTTGTTTGGAATTCGTTTAACTACCAAAAATTTGTTTGATTCAACTAGTGGTATATTTAAATAAAAAAACATTTTGTTGAATCAATCAAATTTTTGTTGATTAATTGTTATATATTAATTACGCAAGGCTTATTGGGGGGGGTGGGGATCAAAGCATTTTTTGAGTAAGTTTTCTTATTCTAATTTTTTTTAATATACTAATTCAAACTAGTTTTGTCTGTTCAAATCACTTTTTACACAATTGTACACATTATATCATTTTTTATTTTATTTCTTGGAATCCCTGAAAATCTTTGCAAATCCCTTGAAAAATTTTAAAATCTATTAAAATCTTTTCGAAGACATTGAAATTCTGCGAAATACCTTTAAGTTCTTTATAATATTTGGAAATTCTTTGAAATCTTCTTCAATCTTACGAAATCATCTAAAATTCGTGATACTTCAAAATCCCGTGATAACATCGAAACCGCTTTAAATCTCTAATACTCCCTTGAAATCCCTAAAAATCTTTTGAAATCTATGCAAATCTTATAAAATTCCTTCAATTCCCTTTAAATCTTCGAAGCCCAATTAAAATACCCTGACATCCTTCAAAATTTGTGAAAATACTTTGGTACCTCTTGAAATCCTCTAGGAACCTTTGAAATCCCAAGACTTCTGTTAAAATATTTCAAAATATTTTGAAATCCCCTGAAATCATTTAAAAACTGTGGAAATCCTACACAAATCTTTGAGATTCCGCGAAATCTTTTGAAATCCTTTAAATCGGTTGGAATCTTTGAAGCCCCATGAAAATCCCTTATAATCCTTTAAAACCCGTGGAAAGCTCGGAATCTCGAAAAATCGGTTGAAATCCTAGAAGTCACTTGAAATATTTCGTAATAATGAGATCCCTTGAAAAGTTTGAAATCCCTTTAAAATTCTTTGAAATCTTTCGAATTCGCGGGAATCTTACCGAATATCTTGAAATCCATTAAAATACTTTAAAATCCATGAAAATCTTTCAAAGCCATTAGAAATTTTCAGAATCTCTTAAAATCGCATAATATGCGAAAATCTTTCTAGATTCAGTTAAACATTTTGAAATCTTACGAAATCCTCTGAATCCCATGGATGTTCTTTGAAATCTTTTGAAATCTGTTGAAATCGTTTGAATCTCGTGAAATCATCCAAATCGCTTTAAGTCTCTGAAAATCCCTAAAATCTTTGGAAATGTTTGAAAATCTTATTAATTCCTCTAAATCCCCTCAAATCTTCAAAACCCAATTAAAATCCCTTGACATCCTTCAAATTTGTGAAAATACTCTGGTATATCTTAAAATCCTTAAAGATTCTTTGAAATCCCAAGACTTCTGTTGAAATATTTTGAAATCTCCTAAAAACCCTTCAACTCCTTTGAATTCTATAGATATCGTCCATGATCTCTTGAAATTTCTACAAATCTCTGACAATCTTTTAAAATCTTTGAAATTACCTGAAATATTTTGAAATTTCACGAGATCCCCCGAAAACTTTATAATACCCTGAAAATTCATTAAAATCTTTTAAATCCGTGGGAATCTTTCCAAATCTCTTAAAATTCTCAAAATATTTTAAAATCCATTAAAATCTTTCAAAATTCGTTAAAATTCCTTGAAATCCCTCAAAATCCTTGATAATATAGGGAAATCTATTGAAATCCTTCGAAATCCCGTGAAATAATCGAAACCGCTTTAAATCTCTAAAAAAAACCCTTAAAATCTCTGAACGTCCTTTGGAATCTTTGCGATTTTTTTTTAATCTTGCAGTGTTTTGACATTTTCGCAAATCTTTCAAACTCCCGTCAAAATTTTTTGAAATCTAATGAAATTCCTTCAAATCCCTTCAAATCTTCGAAATTCAATTATAATTCATTGACATCCTTCGAAATTCGTACGAATACTTCGGTATCTTTTGAAATCCCTCAAAATCCTTCGAAATCCCGTGAATTCTGTTGAAATATTTCGAAATCTCTTAAAATCCCTTAAAAACTTTCATAATGGCCAAAAATCGTTCTCAATTCCTTAAAATCCCTAAAAATCTTTAAGATACTTTTTGATCCTTTGAAATACCTTAAAATTCGTGGAAATCCCTTGAAAATCCTCAAAAACAGTCAAAATCCCTCAAAATTCTTCAAGGCTTCGTGAAATCTTTGAAAATCCTTGAAATCGCTTGAAACCTTCGAAATCCCATGAAAATCTCTTATAATCTTCAAAAATCCTTAAAATTCCGGGACATATTTCGAAATGTTACGAGATCTTTTGAAATCTTTGCAATCCCTTCAAAATTGATTGAAATCTTCAAACTCCTTGGAAATCTTTCCGAATCTCTTAACATCTCTTATAATATTCTACAATTCATTAAAATCTTTCGAAAGCCATTAGGATTTATTGAAATCCCTTCAAAACCCTCATAATATTCAAAAGTTATTTGAAAATCCTTTAAATCTTCCGAAATCTTACGAAATTCTCTAAAATTTGTGGATATGCTTTGGAATCTTTTGAAATCCCGTGAAATCTTTAGAAATTTTATTAAATTCCTCCAAAACCCTTCAAATCTTCGAAATCCAATTAAAATCCCTTGACATCCTTCAAAATTCTTTAAAAAAGTGCGATATTTCTCAAAATCCCCTTAAATCTCTTGTTATCTGATTGAACTCCTCGAAGTTCCTTAAAATCTTGTGAAATCCCTTGAAGAAATAGTAATTCTATGTGACATTGTACAAGGTAATTTATTTGAATTCTTGAAATCTTTTAAAATCATTTAAAATCTTTTAAACTTCTCATAATCCTTTGGAATCGTTTAAAATATCCTTCAACTTTTGTAATCCCTTGAAATCTCTTGAAATTTCTTGAAATCTTATGACAATCCTGAAAAGCTTTGGAAATCTCGTTAAATTACGTAAAAATTTTGTAATTCTTTAAAATACTTTTTCATTCTTTGAAATACCTTAAAATCCCTGGAAATCTCTAGAAGTCCTTAAAAAATAGTCGAAATGCCTTAAAACACTTTGAGATTCCGTGAAATATTCTTAAATCCTTGAAATCGCTTGAAATCTTTAGAATTCCATGAAAATCCTTTATAATTCTTCGAAATCCTTGAAATTCCGTGACAAATTCTGAAATATTACGAAATTCCTTGGAATCTTCAAATTGCGTGAGAATTTTTCCGAATCTCTTGAAATCCCTTAAAATATTCTAAGAGCCATTAGAATCTTTTAAAAGTTATTTAAATTACTCGAGATCGCATAAATCCTTGAAAAATTTCGGAAATCCTTTGAAATTCCTTTAAATCTTTTGAAATCTTATGAAATTCTCTAAAATCCGTAGATATACTTTGGAATCTTTTGAAATCCTGTGAAATCTTTTGAAATCTTATGGAATTCCTTCAAATCGCTACAAATCTTCGAGGTCCTGTGACTTTCCTTGAGATAATTCGAAATCTCTCAAGATTCCTTGTAATCTGCGGAAATTGTTCTTAATTGCTTAAAATCCCTGTACATTCTTAGAAATCCCTCAGTATCTTTTGAAATTCCGTAAAATCTCTTGTAATTGTACCAAGTAGTTTCCTTAAATTCTTGAAATCTTTTGAAACCTCTTGAAATATCATGAAGTCCCTGAAAAGCTTTCGAAGTCTCGTGGAATTGCGTAAAAGTTTTGTAGTTCTTTGAAATCCTTCAAAATTCCTTGAAATCTCTTGAAATCCCTTAAAAGATTCTAAAATACATTAAAATCTTTCAAATATTAAAATTTTTTTAATCGCATTAATTCTTAAAAATATTCCGAGAACCTTTGACATTCCTGCAAAATCCTTTTGAATCCCGTGAAATCATCGAAACCAGAGAACTGAAAATAATCGCACAACTCAATTATTAATTAATTTTGAAGGAATATCAGTCAATATATGTACCAATCAGTCTTACATTTATCTGGATAAAATTCTGAGAACAGTATATTGTTTGTTTTCCGGGTACCCTTCATTTTTCATACGCATAAACAGAGCATAAATCTCTTCATACGAGATTGCAGCTTGGGAAACCTTTTGATTATTCAATGATATGTTTTATAGTTTCATGAATTCTTGAAAATAACATCACAATAAGGAAAAAAATTTCTTCTAATAGGAGGTGCGTCATCAAATTGCTTATCAGCTACGAATACTAGTTAGTTATTTTCTGATATTAAAAAAAAAGAGTCAACAGTATTCTTCTGCGTCCTATTTAAAAAAAAGTCGATGTCTCGTTATATAATTACTGAAAAATCGTAAAAAATGATACCTGACACGTATTTGAAGAAGTAGAAAGCAAAATTAGTAACTTTTTGGAAAAAATGAGAAATTTTGATTTCCTGAAAAATCGCCATTTTTTTCATTTTGAACATTTTTCAAATTTTACTACGGTCTTCGAAAGAATGTGAAATACCTCACCAAAAACAAAAAAGGAAAGTTAAATGTCCTAATTAGTTGGAAAATACAGCATTTGTATAGACAAATTAATGAAATTTGGACAGCTTATTTTCACCACTAATAACTCAAAACTGACTCAAGGATTTTTCTTTTGATATTGAATTTTACATTTTTCATGCACTTCATAAAATTTAAAAAAAATGGGCTTTTTATAGTAAAACTTTTTGCATTGCCATAATTCAAAGTAGTTCGGATAATATGAAAGACTCCTTAATTCGAGTTGAATCGCCTAACATTTATATATTAATATACTAGCATAAATGAAATAAATGAAATAATTAATACGTTGCTTCAAATGTGAATTGCACCTAGACTTTTTTCAAGAATTTCTTATGGATTAAAATATTTATTCATGAAATTCTCATGTTAAATAATGTAAATATAACCTTTTTAATACAAAATTAGCTTTTTCCTCGAACTTCCAGCGTTTGAATTTTCAACTGTTGAAAATCACAAAAAATTGAAAATTGAATTTTCAGCAGTGAAATTATTATATAGAAAATGATTACAGGATAATCAGCATTGAAATAGATAATAAGAAAGCGTAGAAGGAATTTATGTAAAAATCAATGTAGAAAATTCCTCTCTTTGACTTAAAACTTCAACAATTTGGTAGAAATGTTTTTTCTATCTCGACACAAAAATCTTTCTTGTTTGAAAATTCGTCTTTTTGGTTGTAAATTCATATGTTTTGGTAGGAATTTCGTTTTTTTTTTTTGGTTAGAAATGCAATTTGGTTTCTTTCTGGACTAAAAATAATTCTTGATTAAAAATTTAACTTTTTTGTTGAAAATTAATTTTTTTATTGGAAATTAATCCTCCTGGTCGAAAATTCCACTATTTGGTTTAAAATTCACGTATTCTGATGAAAATTCATATTTTTCGGTAAAAATTCAATTTCTTTGTGAAAAATACATTTTTGGTCTAAAACTTAATCTTTTCTGGTAGATATTCCTTCTCTTTTTTCTTTGTAAAAAATACAACTGCTCAGCTGAAAATTAATCTAATTTAGTTGAGATTTCAGCTATGAACTACTAATGAAACTTCGTTTTCTTTGGTAGAAAATTAATCCTCTTGGCTGAAAATTCAACTCTTTGGTTGAAAATTGATGTATTTTGATAAAAATCAGTCTTTTTCGGTAGAAAATTAATACTCTTGGCAGAAAATTCAACTATTTGGTTGAAAATTTATGTACTTGGATGATAATTAGTCTTTTTTTGTAGAAATTGATCCTCTTGGCTGAAAATTTATGTATTTTGATAAAAATTAGTCTTTTTTGGTAGAAAATTAATCTTTTTGGTTCGGAATGCAACTGTTTGGTTGAAAATTAATCTGTTTTGGTCGAATATTCGACTGTTCTGTGGAAAATTCAACTGCTTGGTTGGTAGTTGAAATACTTTGTCAGAAAATTCTTTTTTTTTTTGCTTGCAGATACATTCCTTTGGTTGAAAATTAATTCTTTTAACTATGAATTCATCTTTTCCAGTTGAAAATTCAACTATTAGCTTCATAATTCATGTATTATTTTGAAAATTTGTCCTTTTTGATTGAAAATTCAACTACTTGGTTGAGCTACAGTCTTAATAATTCTTTTTTCTTGGTGAAAGATAAATCTCTGGTTGAAAATTCAACTATTTTGTTGAAAATAAGTTTTCTTTGGTTGAATGTATATTCCTTCGACTGAAAATTTATCTTTTGCAATCGAGAATTCAGCTTTTTGATTCAAAATTCATATATTTTGTAGAAAATTCGTCTTTTTTAGTAGAAAATTAAACCTCTTAGCTGAAAATTCAACTATTTGCTTGGAAATTGATGTATTTTGATGAAAATTGGTCTTTTTCGGCAGAAAATTAAACGTCTTGGCTGGAAATTCAACTATTCGGTCGAAAATTTATGTATTTTGATGAAAAGTAGTCTTTTTTGGTAGAAAATTAATCCTCTTGGCTGAAAATTCAACTATTTAGTTAATCTTTTTGGTCGGGAATGCAACTGTTTGTTTGAAAATTAATCTGTTTTGGTCGAAGATTCGAATGTTCTGTTGAAAATTCAACTGATTGGTTGGAAGTTGAAATACTTTGTCAGAAAATTCTTTTTTTTTTGCTTGAAGATACGTTCCTTTGGTTGGAAATTTAACTTCTTCTTGAAAATAAGTTTTTTTGGTTGAAAATTGATTCTTTTAACTATAAATTCATCTTTTCCAGTTGAAAATTCAACTATTTGCTTCAAAATTCATGTATTATTTTGGAAATTTGTGTTTTTTGATTGAAAATTCAACTACTTGGTTGAGCTACAGTCTTAATAATTCTTTTTTCTTGGTGAAAGATAAATCTCT
>JAUMHM010094618.1:0-25310 GCA_032362435.1 Melikaiella ostensackeni
TACGTTTCGGTTATATTTTCACCATTCTCCAAGTAATCAATGAGGGTAATTCCTTGACAATCCCAAAATACTGTGACCATCACCTTCCCAGCTGACAAAACAGCCTTCGCCTTCGCGCACTTTCACCAAGCAGTGCCCACTGTTTTGACTGCTGCTTTGTCTCGGGTGTACAGTGGTGCATTCAGGTTTCGTCCACAGTCACGAATCGACGCAAAAGGTTTTGCGGATTCCGATTAAAATTCGCCAAACACTGCGCTGAAACGTCTTCACCTCGATACGAAGTGATTCCCTAACAAATCGCTCATATTCTCTTCCGTGTTCCCAGATAGATTAGACCCAGGGATCACCCGCCATCCATCAAGACGAGACATAATGAAGCGTATCGATCATCTTCAAAATTGTATTTCACTAATTACAAGGGTCGTTTGATAAGTTTGGCAAGAAAGCTAGTAAAATTTTTTTGTTTGAAAAGTTTGCTTTGTAAGATAATTTTTGTTTTAAATTCAATGTACAGTTTGAATTTCTGGCTAAACGCCTATTGCAGTACTTTCCGCTTCGTTTCGACAATTATTTCTCAGGTGATGATCATGTGATGCGTAATCCACCTATGGTAATTAAATTTAAAGTATCACGTGACGAGTGTGCAAACACTACTTTTTAAATTTTAATTTGACACTATTTGTACTAAAGCCGTTTGGCGAGTTATGTTTCGAAAAAGTGGTATAAAATTGTGCTGTTAAGGATCGCCAGCGGCGTTTTTTTCTTACTCATTCTTGAGAGATGATTGAAAATCGTTATTTCTTAGACCGAGTGAGCATTACAATTACCATCTTTACTGAGAAGAGTAGGAAGGAGGGATCTGATCCTTAAAATGTTTAAGATTTTAATGTGCATCTGATTGAATATTTTAATGTGTTCAATTTTAAAATGTTGAAGGAATTTATGACTGATCTGTTTAGATGAATTTTGTACCGTTTTTTATCATATCTTACTATCAAAACTATAATAGAAGCCAGATCTCTATCGTTATTGATTGATTCACGTTTAACTTATTATTCTTAAATATTTTATTTAAACTTATGCGGTTCTAATAAGTTCACGCCCATTTCGTTAGTGAATGTGTTTTTTAATTTTAAGGATTTCCATATTTGCGTTTCTGCTAAAATATCTATCGTTATGATTAAATTTCAAATCCAGAATTTATTCTGGGCTTAAATAAATTCTTTTACATATATTCAAATCATTTAGGAACTTTATATTTAAAAATGGCAAGATAAAAGTCGATTGGCACAGCCTTTAATTTTCAACATAGCCTCCTTCGAGGGCTGCACACATAGTTCAGCGAGATTCAAATTTTTTCATCCAAAAAGACGAAATTTTACAAAAAAAAAATTAATTTTAACCAAACAGTTTTAACCAAATAGTTAAATTTTCAAGACAAAAAGACAAAATTTTTCGATGACAGTTGAATTTTCAATAAAGCAGTTGAGTTTAAACCACGAAAGATGAATTTGTAACCAAGAAACATGACTTTTCTACCATAAAAGATCAATTTTCAAGGTAAAAGGACGAATATTTAATGAAACAGTTGAATTTCCGACCAAAAAAGATGACTTAAAAAAAATCGTTGAATTTTTAACAAAATAATTAGATTTTTAACCAAATAGTTGAATTTTCAACCTGCAATGATGCATTTTCGACCAATTAGTTGAATTTTGAACCACATATCTGAATTTTTAACCTACAAATGTAAATTTTTAACCAAATATTTTAATTTTCAAATAAAAAACCTAAGTTTTAAACAAAGAAATATAATAGTTAAATTTTTAGTTTAAACAATTACTTTCCAACAAAAAAAAGGAATTTTCAGCTAGTTGAATTCAACGAAATAAAATCGAATTTCTAACAAAATAGTTCAACCCTCAACCAAAAGATGAATTTTCAACAAAAGAATTAAGTTTTTAAGCTAAAAAGTCGCATGTTTCAAAACACAGTTGACTTTTAAACTGAAAAATATGAATTTTCAACAAGAAAGTTAATTTTCAATCAAGAAAGATAAATTTTCAACCAAATAGTTGAATTCAACCAAAAAGGATGACTTTTTAACCCAATAGTAGAATCCTCAACCAAAAAGCTGAATTCTCAACAAACGAAATTAATTTTCTACCCAAAAAGACGATTTTTCAACAAGCCGCATGAATTTTGTATCGAATAATTGAATTTCCAACTTATAAATGATAAATGTTCAACCTAATATGGAATAGTTAAATTTTCAGATAAAAAAATAATTTTTTAAACAAAGTAATCAATAAATTTTCAACAAAATAGTTACATTTTGAACCAAAGAGTTGAATTCAGCCAGAAAAGATGAATTTTCAACCCAATAGTGGAATCCCCAACCAAAATGATGAATTTTCAACAAACAAAGTTAATTTTCTACCCAAAAAGACGAATTTTGAACAAAACACACGAATTTTGTACCAAATAGTCTAATTTCCAACTCATTAATGATAAATGTTCAACCAAATATAGAATAGTAAGATTTTCAGATAACAAATTATTTTTTTAACCAAATAAACAACGATTTTTTCACAAAATAATTAAATTTTCATCCAAAGAGATGACTCTTAAAAAATGATTTTTTAACAGAGTAGTTCAACTTTCAAGCAAGTAGTTTAAATTACAACCAAGAAAGATGCATTTTTAACTAAATAGTTAAATTTTCAAGCAAAAAATGAATTTCCTACCAAGAAGTTCAACGTTCTGCCCAAAAAAAATGATTTCTCATCAAAATATATTAATTTTCAACAAAATTGTTGAATTTTGAAGTCAAAAAGAGGAATTATCTACAAATCAGTTAAATTTTCAATCAAAAATATGATTTTTCAACAAAAAGAGACAAATTTCGAACAAAATACATGAAGTTTCAACTAGAAAAGATCAATTTTTAACCAAAAAGGGATAGTTACACTTTTAGTTTAAAAAATTAGTTCTCAACCGAAAAAAACGATTTTTTGACAAAATAGTTAAATTTTCAACCAAAGAGAAGAAGTTTCAACTAAAAAAGATAAATTTTCAACACAATAGTTCAATTTTCAACATAAGATATGAAACTTTAACCAAAAAATTAATTTTTAACAAAGTAGTTCAACTTTGAACCAAGTAGTTGAATTTGCGACCAAAAAAGATGATTAACAATATAGTAAAATTTTCAGAAAAATAATTAAATTTTTAACCCAATAATTTAATTTTCAACCTACTAAGATGCATTTTCAGCCAATTAGTTGAATTTTCAACAAAATAATTAAAATTTCAACAAAATAGTTGAATTTCGAACCAAATAGCTGAATTTTCAACCTACAAAGATGAATTTTAGACCAGGAAGATTAATTTTCTACCAAAAGACGAATTTTCAACAAGTACATGAATTGTCAACCAAATATTTGAATTTTCAAAAAAAAAAAAGTTTTCAACTAAAAATATGCTAGCTAAATTTTAAGTTTAAAAAATTACTTTTCAACAAAAAAAAACGAATTTCCAACCAGTTGAAGTTAAAAAAAAACTAATTTTTAATAGAATAACCCAACCCTCAACCAAAAGATGAATTTTCAACAAACAAGATTAATTATCTACCCAAAAAGACGAATATTCCACAAAAGAATTAAGGTTTTAGGCTAAAAAATCGAATGTTTTAAAACACAGTTGAAATTTAAACCGGAAAAGATGAATTTTCAACAAACCACATGAATTTTGTACCAAATAGTTTTCAACAAAATGGCTAAACTTTCAATCAAAGAGATGAATCTTGAAAAAATAAATTTTTCACAGAGTAGTTCAACTCTCAATCAAGTAGCTGAAGTTTAAACCAAGAAAGTTGAATTTTTAATTAAATAGTTAAAGTTTCCAGCAAAAAGAATGAATTTTCTGCCAAGGATATTAACGTTCTACCAAAACAGACAATAATTGTCACCAAAGTTGTTGAATTTTAAAGCCAGAAAGACGAATTATCTAAAAACCAGTTGAATTTTGAACTCAAAAATATGATTTTTCAACAAAAAAGTTATTTTTCGACCAAATATTTAAATTTTCAAATAAATAGTTTAATTTTTATCAAATACTTTAAGTTTCAACTGAATATGAATTTTCAACTGAAATGATGAATCTTCAACCAACAACAAGGAAGTTTTAAAAAGTAGTTCAACTTTAAACAAAGTAGTTAATTTTGCATTCAAACAAAGTAGTTAATTTTTCATTCAAACAAGATTTGAGTTTGAAATAAATAATAGTTGATTTCAACCAAAAAAGACGAATTTTGAACAAAATACATGATTTTTCAATTAGAAAAAATCAATTTTCAATCAAAACGGGATAGTTACACTTTTAGTTTGAAAAATTAATTCTCAAAAAAAAAAAACGAATTTTTAACAAAATAGTCAAATTTTCAACCAAAGAGAAGAAGTTTCAACTATAAAAGATAAATTTTTAACTTAAAATGGAATAGTTAGATTTTCGATTGCAAAAATAAATTTTCAACCAGAAATGAAACGAATTATCAACACCATTGTTAAATTTTCAACCAAAGATGTGAATCTTCAACCAAAAATTAGTTTTCAACAAAGTAGTTCAACTTTCAACCAAGTAGTTGAATTTTTGACCAAAAAAGATGACTTCAACAACATAGTTGAATTTTTAACAAAATAATTAAATTTTGAACCAAATAATTGAACTTTCAACCTACAAAGATGCATTTGCAGCCAAGTAGTTGAATTTTCAAAAAAGTCATTAAAATTTCAACAAAATAGTTGAATTTTGAAGCAAATAACTGAATTTTTAACCTTTCAAACGGTCCATTAATGATGCATTGTACGTTCCTGTTATAGTTTTACCCTTCTCCAAGAAACGAATGAGGATAATTCCTTGGGAATCCCAAACTACTGTGGCCATCACCTTCACAGCTGACAAAACAGTCTTCGTCTTCTTTGGCGCACTTTCGCCAGGCAATACCTACTGCTTTGACTGCTGCTTTGTCTCGGGGGTATAGTGGTGGATCTACTACAGCTTAATGAAAATTCACTTTCATTCTATTATTCTCATTATTTATTCATTTTATCATTATTATATATTCAATCTATTTAATTTTATTTCTGGAATCCCCTGTTTTTATTGAAAAATAAATTTTGATGAAGTATTAAGTTTTAGTTTCAACAAATTTCTACGCACATATACATTTTTTCCTACTTTCAGACGTAATACGCATTACTAATGTGTTATACTCGTGCACTCTATAGGCAATATTTCAAACTATATTTCGGCCAGGTGCCAAATTCAAACACTTCATCATAACGATTCTAGGGATAAAAAACTAGCGTGTCCCAAGATAGCCCCTGGTGTCCAAAAATAGTCTCAGCTAATGGTATCAAAAAATGTCCGAAATTATTGAAAGTTTTTGGTTATTTATCGGTAGTTGATGGTAATTTATCAGTAAATTATAGTAACTTATCACGTCGAGTTGGTTCAATCACTATTCACTACTCACAATCTGTCTGTCAAGCGTTAACTCATAATGCGAGAAGTAAGGTTATGATTCCTGCAGTCCTAGAAAGTCATTTAGGATCGAAATGCGCAAGCGTAATAGCTAGGAAAAGTAATCTAGCTCAAAGAGCGGAAGCGCAGCAGCTAGAAGTGATTCTTTTTATAACTTTTTACCATGATTTTGGAATTGGTCACTTCTCGCACGCTATACATGTCTTAAAAAGGGAACATTCCATGCATGGGTCACAAAAAATACTTTTGACCTTGAAAATCTAAATCAAAGATGACATTTTTTTACAAAAATTTGTATTATTGAATACCTTGTGCGCTAAGATTTTGCATTTGATGTGCTATATATAGTTTTCAATAGATTTTGTCATGCTGGATCCAAATCCGGTCTTTAAATTAGTCTGGAACTTCCCGTTTCTGAGAAAATTGCAATTGAATTTGCTATTTTAAGCCTTCAGGGCATGAATGATTCGGATCAAAGTAAATTCATCATTCGTCGCACTTAAGGGTTTATGGTGTCGCTGATTTCGAATCCAACGTCAAAATTTCAAAATTGAAAATTGCAGATCCAATATGGCGGAATAATATTGTAAAAGTAAAACCGATTTCATGAAAAATTGCTAATTGGGTGTATCTAATATCGTTGATTTTGAATATGAAGTCCAAATTTCAAAATTTGAAAGGCGGATCCAATATGGCACTCCGAACTTGTAAAAATAAAAACAGATTTTATTAAAAAGTGATAGTTGGGGGTTTTTCAGGTCGCTGATTTAAAATGTGAAGTCTTTCAAAATTCAAAATGGCAGATTCAATGCGGACTAATATGATCGGTTTTATATACAAATTTTTGTCTAAAAATGTCAAATTCGACCTACATTTTCAAGGCCAAAAATATTTTTTTACAACTTCTCCGTATTTTTCCTCTATTTAATGCTTGTTCGCCTGTAAGCCCCAAAAACATTATTTCGTCTAGTCTTTCGGACCTAGGTCGTTTCTATTAAAAAATAATACGATTTTATTACGGACTTTCTCACCTTATCCCAAGGTGGGGCGTGGCAATTGGAAGTGGGCGTGGTTAGGGCGTGATAAAGAGAAGTGGGCGTGATTATAGAATAATTATACAGTGGGCGTTGTCACGCCCATTTTTATTGTTTGGTAAATAAAAATGGGCGTGGTAGGTTTGTTGTTTAAGAAAGTGGTAGGTGTGGTAATGAAAAGTAGGAGTGGTTATAACCAATGTAAAAAATGTAATATCATAAGGCAGGTTTTCGGTATTAAAACAAAACCCTAAAATGGTAGTCCCACTTTAATTTGCTGCAAAATGATTAACGTTTTAGTACTATATTCTAGGCTTGAAACAGGATCGAAGTGAGAATCAAATGCCATGATGGTTTTTTTTTTCTGAGCATGAATGTCATGAACTTTGAACTTATGTTAAAACAGTACCCGGTTGTGCATCATTTTAGTTTGCTAGCGCGTATCATTTATCAATCTGAAGTTAGCAAATTAAAACATTACGCATATTGGCTTCAAAATAGAACGCTCTAAAAATAATCCTCGATATAAAAAGAACTCCAGTCCTTACAGTATAGAGAGAGTGGGAAGGGGAACTGGTTATGATTAGAACATGATTCTAAAGTGGGAGTTTGTAGTGGTCATGATAAATGAAAACGGGGATGGTAGGATTGTTGTTTAAGAAAGTGGGATTGCAGAGAGGGTGTGGTAATGAAGAATGTGAGTGCATGATTAGGAATCGTGAGATAGGGCAGCAGGCGTGGTTAGGCAAAGATTCTAAAGTAGGAGTCGCAAGTGGGCGTGGTGAATTACAATAGGCGTGGTGAAATTGTTGTTTAAGAGAGCGGGATTGGTCGGAGGGAGTGGTAACGGCAAGTAGGAGTGTCCACTCTTCAGGAAAATTACTAATTTTTAGAAAGAGAGATGTGTTTTCGACAACTGTTGTAAAATCTGAAGATCTGAAGTGTCTGATTGAAGGTTTAGAGAAAAATAAAGGCAATTATCGACGTGTTAGTTGGCGTGTGCGAGAACACGAAAGCAATGTAGGTAATGCGTAATGAGGTCTTCACAGATTCCTAGGCATTACCTGCTTTCTCTCCATCTCTTTTCCTTCGTCATCCTTCTTGTTTACCTCAAAGGAAAAAAAAAGATTTCTCTTCGTAGGCAACCTTCTCTCTTGCCCATATTCCCTTCACTTCTCGGTACATACACTCTCGCGTTTTCTCTGTTTCTCTTTCGTGTCTCTTTTCCACACACGACGTTTATTCATGCCAAGCATCGCCACTGAAGCACGCAGCGGGATGAACGGTACTTCTGAAGAACGAAATTATACGTGCTTGTCGTTCACCAGAGATTACATAATTAAGGGGCGTGTTCCGAGCGGGAGCGAAATTCTTCCGAGGTGCACCAGATTTTTTCAAGTTCGGTACCAGAATCCTCGAGTGCTAGAAGCAAATTCGGAATTGAATTCGCACCAGTAGTAGAGAAGTTCAGAAGCTCGGTAGCCGAAAATTTTTTTCTATTATAAAAGTTATTATAATTGCATTACGAGTATAATTACGGTATACGGTTAGAGTAACAATAAGATTTGTCTCAAGGCTCACATCAGTGAAAAGATGTCTCATGTTTTCTTCACAATTAATGTAATCTTCCTATTCTTTCATTGTAAATTAGTTTAATTACATCCTACGACAACTATTATAAATTTGCACGAAAGGCGGATCTATTCAGTGACTCATAGAATGTTCATGCTGCAGGGGATGAATTTACAGTTCAGCATTCCGGTGCAAAAGCTTTCCATTACAACTCTTAGGCAATGACCAATCAATGAGCGATGCAGCATCCGGTCGAATCTGACATTCCAGACAAGGCTGAAGGAACTACAGGTGAAGCTAGCAGAAAATTAACACCAAATAGCATCTCGTTATTAAATAACAATATTTAATATTCCTCGCTAATTGAAACTCAAATTCCCAATATTTGTATTTTTAAACAGTGGATTTATGAGGAAATGGAACATGACAGATAGAATTTTGAAGTATTTTTAAACCTGAAATAAGACACCGCATCAGATTTATGTTAATTTAGACGCAACAACTTTATTCGAGAATTCAAGGCTGACTGATTCATCTGGTTATGCATTCACCTGTAAGATAGTCTAATAACACTATAAATCTATGGATAAATCAACACAGAGGAAAAGAATTTTTCTACGGTTCGGGTGGAGTAGTTTCTATTTGAAAAGGACACCTTGAGTGGGAGGAAAATTGGTTCTTAGCGAGGATTATTTCTATATTTTATTGAAAATGAGGCAGGAACTGATCGAGGATTTCTATTTCAGAGGCATGTAAAGGTTTGTCGGTGGGATAAGGAAAGGCTCAGGAGTGGAAAGAGAAGAGGGAGAAAGAATGTAGCGAATGGGGTCGCTGCCGTTGAAGGTAAACGGCTGCGCCCGCTGCCTTGCCTTCCTTACAACGTCCAACGGCACCATTCACATTCAGAGGTGACTAATTCTACCAGTTGGCGATTGGCGATTTCATCAATTATTTTTATGCGTGATTGGAAATTCTTTTATATAGTTCCTTTTGACATCATAAGAAGAAGGTCATGTTAATTGTAAACTGTCGCATTTGACACTTTCACAATTCATCTTCTTATCTTATCAAGTTTATTTTAAAGTTTCTTTTCGAAGTGGCCTTTCATGGATATTCGTTAATTGATCATGAAAATGTATAAAATTCGTTATTTAATTGTGATATTTATAGAGAAGATTTTTGAAATACTGGGATTCGTTTTATAATTCTTCTACACAAGAGAGAGGAAAAGACGATGTTAAAAAATATGTTTATAGTATTTTTTTATTCTTATTATTGGAAATAAAAAATTATGCTTTAGTGCAGCTGAGATAGTGTAAATTCAAGAATCGATAATCATAATAATAATAAAGAATAACTTCTCTGTGGATAACCGATAAACGATGGTTTACCTTATAAGAGTAATATACCAGTATATACCATAACAGTTTTCACCTGCTTCAAGACAGTTCTACCTGGTACCATAGAGGGCAGTAGATACTATACGATCATGTACTGTTTTTGAAAACTTATTATTATTATTTTTCAAATATGTAAATATGTACAAGTACAAAATAGGACTAAGGTAACGAAAACGAAAAAAGTTCCAAATACGTTTTACTGATGAAGAACTTTTTTTGGGACAAAAGTACTAGAAAAGTCCTATTAAAATTTGTTTTTTTTTTCTGTAATTCGCGAAAAAGTGCTAGTCTTTCCACCCTGAAGTGAATGTGAACTCACAACTATTGCGTTGTATCTAATTCCACCACTCCTAACCTTCTTGACCAAACATTGCTACCAACTTGCTGTTACGGCCATATTATTGCCATGGTTTTGACAATTGCCGTTGTTATTGTTGCGTCAATCGACAACAAATCGCCTCCTTTTTGAAAAAAAAAACAGGTAAAAAAACTAGCACTTTTTAAACAAATTACAGAAAAAGTATCGTGTCCCACATGTTGCACAATATACTATTATTCGATTATTCCGTAATAACAAATCTTTTTTTGGTGTTGTTGATAGATATTACTAAATACATTTTTTTCCATCAATTATTGACGTTAATGACCTTATCCCAACACTATTTTTTGTTTTACCTACTTCAAAATCTGTTCCATTACATACCATAATGTAAATGCATCTTTTTAACTTGCCCAGTGTCCATCGAGGTTCATCATTCGTAATGCAGTCAATCATGTTTGAGAGATTTCCTTAAAAAACTTTAACGTTTTCACTATTTGAGAATTTTTCAGAAATCCCTGTGATCACTATTTTGTTTCCGGTCATTGTGGAAGGATCCATTTCGACAAAGAAAATTGAAAATATACGAGGTCGTGTGCACTTGTATCTCTTTCTGTCGAACTGTGTTACAAAATGTTGAACTAACGAATGACAATGATATACGGAATGAGATATCATTTCTTTGCCTTTCCTTTTTTTATTCATATCCATCGCAGTAGGGAAAGCTTCGTTTTACATGCTTCTGAATATTTATGATTTTTTTTAGACAAGGGGCTGTTGAAGTATTACGTCACACGTCTGGGGTGGTCAGCAGTAGTGTGGCGCCCATGTTAAAATTACATACACTTACTATAGAAAAAGCATGACGTGGGGGGGGGGGGTAAATTGTCCGAAAAAAGCGTGACGTAATACTTGAACGGCCCCCAACTTGCACTTCATGCACCTTATGCAAAATAAATAGTTGATCAAATAATTATTGCAAAAATGTGTTCAATAATAATAAGTAAAATACTTCCGTGAAAATATAAAATATATAAAAAGAATAAACTTTGTTTTGATAATTTTGCGGGGTAACGGTAACTAAAATAAACAAATATTTCTTGATACTGGCATTGGAAATGGAAATTTTCAACATTTAAAAGTTTCAAATTGCAAGATTTAAAGTTGAAAATTCAGACCGGAATTTCTTTACTTTTAAAGCGTTTGGAATATGGTAAAGCAATTTCAAATACATATATAGAGCAAATTTAAAATTGGAAAGTAAATATAATTTTTTTTAATTGAACGATTTCAAAGTGACGTCCAGTAGGTTACCTCCTGATCTTTTTTTATTTGCTGAGAAAGAAATACCGCCATAGAAAATTCACCGTAATACGTTCGAAAATCTTAATTATCGCTGTATGTATTATTCTCAAAATGTTCACTTCAAACAAAGATATTTTGCTTTGATTTATTTCAATTGCATTTCTGGACGAGTGATTATTGTTAAATATATTCTTTAATTAATTTATGTTGTCTTGTGTGAAAATGGTAACATTTAACATTTCATTTCCGGCTATTGTTGAACAATCCGCTGACAAAACATAAATTTAAATATACACAAAGTATGATCGATCGAACGACAATTCAGAAATTACTTCTGTAGTTAAATTTCAATTTCAAGTTCCCAGATTGATTGACAATAAAAAGAAATTTTGATGAAAATTTAGAGTGTGGAATTCAAAATTTTATTACAAAGGTAACTTATCAAATGTAATGAAAACTGTCACTTGCATAATGTAGCTTTTCGGTAACTGGGACATGATTCAAATGTCGTCTGCACTTAACAATCGCCTGATTAAAAGAACATTAGGCAATTCGTACACTGCATTTCACAGTATTGTTTTCCAAAGTTCATTTTGGCATAAATGTGCTCCATTTTTTCGTTTATTTACTTAAATGACAAAACTAATACAAAAAAATTTCACCAAAACAAATTTGCATTTGAAATTAATCAGGAACTAACCGCAACAGATAGGAACAAAAAAGCTATTAACAACAGAAGTGATCCTCTTTTGAATTCCAATTTAATGATATTTTTCCCCGTAATGAATAATTCTATAAATTAGGGAAGTTTATGTCTCAAAATAAAAATTTGGTGTTTAAAGAAAAGTGTGAGTCTTATATTTAAAGGAAAATCTCTAATTCCAATTACATTAATCCATTCAGAGGAGAAACTTCGCTAGTATAAAGGTATTCCATGAAGAGCTCTGCTTCGCTTTTCTCTGGCACAAATTTAGTTTTGAATGTCCTCTGCGACGAAAAGAATACGCAAAATTAGTTTTTTTTACCTATTATTCATAAATATGCCAGATTCAATTTTAAAGAGTTTCTTACCTGTAAATTCCTATTCGTCACAGATTCATCACAGGAAACAATGACGATATGAGAGTCTAATGCTATTAGCTCCTCCATACATAAAGGAATTGACATTAAAGAAATTTTGTTCTCTGCAACCAATTCTCTTTGACTCGTTCCCTTCATGGGACCACATAAAATCAAAAGAGTTGTCAAACCACTCTTTGATCTCTCCACACAGCTTATCAAGATTAATCTCCTTCAGTAATGGATTATTTAAATTTTCATCAGCATCTTTTGAAGTATGCTGCTCAGAAAAGTCTAAATCTTCGCGAAGAATAACTTGTGCTCCTGATTCCAACCAAGCTTTATTATGATAATTTAATAGGGTTTTGGAATTCTTTGTGTCTGAGGCGATCAGAATATCCTTTGCTCCATAAGCAATTTACAATTCAGTCAATTTGATACCAAAATTACTCAAATTGTCAATTATCAAGAAAGATCCTTTGTTCGAACATGAAAAACGGGGGATAACTGAAGCTCCACTGCTCGAGTCTTTTGGTTGAACCTTAACCACTATCTAAAATTTAAAAAAATATTATTCAAGGAATGGATAAAAATACATGTATAGCAATATTAATAAAATAGTAGTAAAAGAGAAGCTTTACCTTTCCATAACCAATCTCTTGAGAACCATCAAGGAATGCATTTTGTAATTCATTTCTAGATTAAATATTTGAAGATAAAGGTTTGACCACACCTCTTCTGAGTCCATCTTTAACCATAGAAGCTAAATGTCTCTTCGAATTTATGTCGCTATGAACCAAATTCTCTGGAATTACCGAAGTAAAACAAAGTTTCTTCAAGAAAATTTCCAATTCTACAGATTTGTTGAACGATCCTTAAAGGATTCTAAGAATGATAACACGAGCATTATTTTTCAGGCCCATCAAGCAAGATTTAATTTTCTTCAAATTCCTACTGTTGTAAATCACGAAATCAACTCCTTCACCCTTGGCTGCTAATAAAATCAAATCTTCGAATGCATCCTTTGAAAAGAAAATATGATCCTCCTTAATAGAAGGATATCTCATCTTAAGAAATTCTTTCTCCTCTTTTGTGCTGTGAGTCATGAATATTTCACATTCTTCACTTAAAGCCAAATTAATTGCAGCCTGTCCACAAGGACATGTACCATCATAAATAAGTATTGATGTCCTCTTCTGTACTTTGCCATTGAAATAAAGTGCCTTGTAACTCGCAACATAAGCTATTGGAACTGTAGCTGCTTCTTCTAAGCCCCAAATTTTTGGAACTCCCCGAATGAATTCAGAATTGCTTGTAGTGAAACTGGAGAGGGTGCTATTTTTTGACAGTCCCATTATATTCGTTCCTTTCGCATCAGTTCCAGAATATTCTAAACCAAAGGTCTTCACTCCTAATTTCAACTTTTCAATGTCATGTCTTCCATTTGAAAGATCAGACGTCACCTCTCCTGTTGCAAGAATTAAATCAGTTTCGTTTATTGTTGAGTATTCAACCTTCACGATTCTGCTACCATCTGCATTGTCACAAAATTGTTCTTCCAGCCATTCAGTTGAATTCAAATCGCCTGGACGAATTTGAGTAACTTTCCGGTTTGCAGCTTCACAACGTTTCCGAACAATCGGAATACTTCTCCCAGTTTCCCATTTCCTATCCGCTGTAAGAACATCAAAATTTAAATTAAATTGGAGTTGTGACTGATAAAGTGGATTTCCCAAGGATATTTTTGGTGCCTCAGAGTCCAAGATATCAAAAAATTTGATTCTGCTTCGACTTGGGTCTGCTGCAAACAGTTCAAAAATTTCAATTTGATGGGTACTATCTTGTATTCTCTTCGAGAGAATGACTCAATCATATCCTTGGGAGATTTTCTCTCTAATTTGATTATCCAAGAAAACGTTCTCGCCTGTATTTTCCAGTACACAAGTGTTCTTTAATACTCGTTTTTTGTGGAAAAGTGTGGCTCAATGTTTCTGCGAGATACGCTTCTTCAAGACAATACCAAAATCTAAAAATTCTACAGAATTCTAAACAATATTTTCATCCTGAGAATCGACGAAACTCAGTAAGAAATCTTCTTCTTTGACTACATTTAGAAGATTAGTCTTCCTAAATGTTCCAAAATCAGGAAGAACTAAGAGTGCTGCGTGGTTGGATTTGAGATTGTTTTTCTTCAAGCACGAAGTGGAAACCACATTTAGAGGTAGTTGTGTCGTTTTTATATCCATTCAATTTACGTCAAATTCCAGAACATATTAATGTCCTGTTGTAAGTAACCTCAAAAGTTCCCGAACCTGAATGAAAAGATTGATTACATTAAATTACTTAAATTTTTTTTCGTTAGATTTTAGTGACTATCCCAGAAAAAATATCAATACCTTATGGAACCATGATTATTAATTCGAAAGTTTCATCTTCCCCGCTGATAAACTGGGTCTTATGAATCACCACCTGTTCAAATACCATCGGCCAGGGTCGCCGGAAGGCATGATGAGTATGTTGAGGTTGGTACAGGCCAAATTTTTGGCATGATGAACGACTGATCGATGAATTTGTTCAAAAAAATTCGAAGCGTACTAATGTGCTTGCCATGACTACGGATAAATAACTAATTGTACTTACATTTATGATAAGAGATATTCAATAGTAAAAAGAAATTTCAAAACAAATACACAATTTTTTCAGAGATTTGGGGGAATGTATCCAGTTTCCATCATCTTTATAACCTGGATATGAAGAATTGAAAAAGCTGGTAAGTAATAATTGGGAAAAATAAGCAGTAATTGGGAAATAAATAAAAGAAATAAAATAATGATTGATTTCAAATAGTTTTCCGTGTGCTATAAGCTAAAACGTGCCGAACGTACGAAGTTTTAGGTTCAAGACGTAAAACAAATACGCTATAAGATTCAGCGAGAACGATGAACGAATTTTGAGCTGCAACTGGAATTCTCAGACGCTCACAGTGCCTATATCTCTTTGTAATTTTTCGTTAGTGTCTCATAGATTGTGTATTGTGAAGTGAACAGAAAATATGAAAATCCAATAAATGTGAGATTTATTTCGATCTGTGAGATTTTTCATTCGTTAGTGTAGAAGAACTCTGTTTTATCATACTAAATCCGTCGATAATTTATTTTCGATCATCAAATTTTTCGACGTCTTTAAATATAAGAATAATAAGTATGGAATCCTTGGGACGAATTCTAGCCATAAATGAAATTTAAAAATAGCTCCAGTAGCACCTGTCAGAGCTTTGCACAATTTTTTTTTTGAAGAGGAAAGTTATCGCGGAAACCGAAAACGCCCTTGTGAATTCTCAGGTTTTACGTTTGTAGACAAATCTGCAGATCACATTGCAGGAATGACGTATGCAAGTCAATCTCTGACACAAGAACATTAAAAAAAATTGTTATTTGATTGGTTTAAATTTTACAGACACAAAAGATGAACTGATTGATTGCATTTGCAAGGGACTCATGGACTCAAATTCCCTTCAAGAAAATTTTGACAACGATGAAGCTGATGACGAAAACAAGGAAGATTCAGAAGATAACGATGACGCGATGGTGCGAATTCAAGTGAGCATTCTCGCAATGATGGACAAGGACAAGAGAATCAAGGCCCACGTCAATCCTTGCATTTCTCATTGCTCTACAAGGATGTTGAAGACTCAATCCGCTTATTTTACGGAAGTGATGAATATCCTATAGAAGAAATGCGAAACAGTTCAATAATATTTTCTCATCATGAAAGAATTGGCTTCCAGAGGAATCATAAGACAAATTCATAAATGGAATATGTCATTGATGGGATATCCGACGACGTCTCCAACCATTTCAGTCTCCGAAGAACAAACCACTGCATTCGATTCTCTCGAGAATATTCTCGCGCAAGCTCCTCTGTTAAAGATCTACAACCCCAAGAATGAGACAGAACTACATACGGATACTTGACAAATTGAATACCGTACAGTGCTACTCCAGAAGTCACCTGATGTCCTGGAACTTCATCCGGTTTATTATATGAGTCACAAAAGCACTCCAGTGGAAGAAAAATATACAAGTGATGAACTAGAGATACCAGAGATACTAGAGATACAGTCAAGCATAGATCGGGAGTCAGGATGAAACACGTAGACGCATTTATGTCGTTATTCTGTTATGATGATTACAACTAAAAAAAATATTTCTTCCCGAATCAGGAAAGCTCAAGAAGAAGATGACGAGATCAAATTAATCACAGAAATCTTATAAGACAAGCCATACAGGGACTACTTTTTACATGACGAAATTCTCTACATCTCAAAAGACGGGAGGGATAAGTTAGCAGTTTTGGAGTCTATGCAAACTGACATTACCAAAAAGGCTCACAAAAGAGGACACTTTGCCGAAAAAGCTACAGAAGAATTAATCAATCAGGATTATCACATCCCTGACCTACAGAAGAAAGCTGAAAAGGTGATATCTAGTTGCATCACTTGTATTCTGGGTAACGAAAAACAGGGCAAAAAGGGAGGATTTCTACACCAATTATTCAAAGGTAATATTCCACTCCACACATATCAGTAGTTCACCTTGGTTTTCTACTTCTTGTTTGTCCACTTGAAACGATGAGTAAAAAAATGCCACCACATTCTTCCTATATAGATGACATTACGAAATTCCTTTGACTCTATCCAACGAAATTAACGACTTCTAAAGAAGTAATCGATAGACTAAATTGACAAAAGATCGTTTTCGAAAATCTGGAACAAATAATCTCTAATCGTGGTATGTGGATATCGTATATGGTTCGTGACCATTAGTCAACGGACAGGTCGAACGATTACATGGAACGATTATAAATATATGAACGAAATTATCCTTGAATGACCATTCGAACTGGTATGGCTATGTTGAACGACTCCAGCAGATTATCAATTCCACATACCAGCGCAGAATTGAAATAACTCCATTTGAGTTACTCTTCAAAACTAAGATGCACACCAAAGATGACCTGAAAATTAAAAACTCGTAGGTGAATAATTCCAGAATCAAGTCTTGGTCAAGTCAAGCGTAACAAATTACGGCGAGCAGCAAAAGGAAACATTGCTAAAGTTCAACAAGAAAGCCGCAAAGCGTACAATCTTTGAAGACGTGCACCTGTTATATATAGAGTAGCCGATACCTTAGCGGTGCTGCGAATTCAATTAGGACAAGACAGAAAAATTAAACTGAAATTCTTCGGACCTTATCAAATTGTAGAAACGAAGTCCAACGATACCTATAATGTTACACACGTAGGTGTCCCCAGGTTTGAAAACGAAAAGTGAGAAGTATCAAAGGCTACATTAATGAAATTTTCTTGTTCAAATTTAATAACAATTTGAAGAAAACATTATAATAAGATAAACAGGAAAAGAAATAAGTTTTAAAACTAATTGTTTCAAAAGTTTAGATGGGAGGTGTCACGTCTCGTGAGTTAATATGTGATCATATTTTAAAACACCATATTATAATTATTACTTGAATAATTGTATTAAATGGAACAATTTAATTCCTTCGACGAAAGATGGCACAAGAATACAATAAGAAATTCTGACTCAGGTAAACCAGGACCCAATTAGTATAGCACTTGAAGCCGTTGATGGAAAAAGGGCTTGTATGGGCTGATACGTCATTCTTCCATAAATAGTCTAAATCCATGCAGCGGTATCTTTCACGTATAACGCAACAAAGACGTGTTGGTTTTCTAATGTTTACAATAGCTGATAGTCGTTGCTTGTCCACGCGACATGGAAAATTTGCAACCGTATAGTTATTGAGCGCAGAGCCAAACAATCGACGGCGGTCGGAAAAAAATTTTCAATTCAGTTTTTTTTCAAGAATGTGAAAAAGCTTGTAAGTTCAGTAAATGATCATATTTGATAATATAAACATCAATAAAAGCATTATACTTTCTTCAGTTTCGGCCTTTTATTGATTCATATAAAACGTTGAATGGCTTCAAAGGTCATTCAGAATGCGAGAAAAAAAAGCAATCCACATCAATTTGGATAAACAGTATATATTTGTATAAAACGCGAAGTTTCGGTCCTAAATAGACTCTTTTCAAGCCTTTGATGAAAAAAAACCAATTCTATAATAGGGATAACAGAGATAATAAATTAAAATAAGTAAAAAAAATTTTTTAACGATTATTAAAATCTCCAATACAACAATTATGTAATAAATACTTATAACTTAAATGATAGTTGTGTATACAAAAATGACAATAATGTCAAATTTCCTCAAAATTCCAATCCTAACCACTTTCTACCTCAGAGAAAAACAAGTTAAAAGAAGTTGTGATTAATATCTGATAAACTCTCCAACTAGTCCGAAAATTATTTCATGTAAATTAGACTGTGATTTAATATTGTAAAATTCAAGATATGTTAATTTATGAGGTTATGTTAAAGCTTACTTTTAAATTCAATTTGAAAATGACTTACCAATTTAAGAATATTATATTGAATAATTCCGTGAAAATTCTTCTTTTTGGCAATGAGAGTTGAGAATGGAATTTTGAATTCGTCAATCACATGTTCGAAATTTGATTTAGACGTCTAACTGCAAACACAACAAATAATAAAACTGAATAGAATAATGCAAGTCATTTCCAAAAGTAAGAGTTCTAAAAGGTACTGAATCTAATTGAGTGATCTTAAAAGGATCAGTTCATACATTATGGGGCCAAACAACTTTAAATTCAAGAATCATTACCCCGCTTCCAATAATAGTTCAACAAAATTCGGAAACCAAATCGATAAACAATTTTATTAATTCAATATGCAATATTACAATATGAAGGAAGCCTAGAATTTTCATATCTAAGATTTATACCATTTTTTTCTTTCATAATGTAGAAGGATTCTAAGGCTTAACGTTTGTTTAGATTTGATTCTTGTTTCAAAATTATTGGATTGTCTAAGTAGAAAATGTAAGTTTGTGATTTTATTCGAAAGACCAGGAACACAAGGACAAACAGTCAAACCAACATTTTTTTCAATTCTTTTCTCTTTGGATTCCATGTTCTAAATCAAGTGCACTCTCGTTTCTATCAACTGTCTGACCAACTGTCTGACCTTAGATCCATCAATCTGATATTCCTCTAAGAATTATAATTTTCACTATCAATAGTGCCACTTATTTCATGGCTTCTTTTTTATCTTCTATATTAACACAGCTAACAGGTAAAACTCTTTATCATGTAAAAGATAGTTGGAAATTAGTTAATAATTTAAAGCATTTAACTATTCCCAAGGATCATATCATGATATCCTTGAATGTGATAGGGATGTTCCCACATATGCCTATTGAATTAGTCTCTAAGTACATTCGTGAACAATGGGATAATATTACACCATATACTCTTATCTCCAGAGACGAATTCAAGAATGCTGTAGAATTTTGTTTTAGATCTACTTGTTTCCAATTTAATAATATGACTTATAAACAAATTGATGGTGTTGCAATGGGTTCTCCCTTATCACCAGTAGTTTTAAACTTAATAATGGAACATCTTGAAAAGGAATGTGTAAGAAATCTTCCAATTAAGGTCATTATTTATAGACGTTATGTGGATGATATATTTTTAATGATTCCGAAACAATTTGTGAACCAGACATTACAAACGTTTAATTCTTTTCATCCTTAACTTAAATTCACTATAAAAAAAAGGAATAAAGAAAACTTCAAATTTTCTGGATATTTCTGTCATCAGGTCTTCAAATGGTAATTTACTTACTAACTTGTATCAGCAACCTACTTGGTCTAGTAGATATTTAAATTATAATTCTGAACTGTTGAAGTCTGTAATATTTGAAAACTCTGCAAGCGATTATATCTATACTTATCATTTATATTATGATATGAGAGTGGGGATTAATGGGCTCCTAATGAGCTGGACTCTTTTCCTAAAGTCAGTCCGACGGTCGCACGAGAACGTCTTAGATAACAGCGCTCAATGTATTGATTCTCACTCGCTTTTTTGGTGACTTTATTTTCATTATTATTATTAATAAACGGAGTGTTTTTTGTGTAAACTGTGGTTCTTTATTGAAAAACCTCAACATGAACATCCTTGGTCACACAAAAAACGCATGATATTTAGTTTGATTGATCGT
The DNA here is from genome assembly GCA_032362435.1 of Melikaiella ostensackeni. Classification (NCBI taxonomy): domain Eukaryota; kingdom Metazoa; phylum Arthropoda; class Insecta; order Hymenoptera; family Cynipidae; genus Melikaiella; species Melikaiella ostensackeni. Next base: position 20,401 of record JAUMHM010094618.1, read on the forward strand.
GCTATAATCGTAAAATCTTCCTCTTTAGAATTCAGGGAAAATAATAAAAAATTTTCAACTCACATCTTAGTTAACAATGGTTATCCAGTACCCTTGGCCAGACACTTGATAAAAACGAGAGCGCACTTGATTTAGAACATGGAATCTAAAGAGAAAAGATTTGAAAAAATGTTGGTTTGACTGTTTGTCTTTATGTTCCTGGTCTTTCGAATAAAATTACAAACTTACTCAGAAAATATAATGTTAAAGTTATCCATGAGCCTTTTAAGAGTAACAACAACATATTTAGAAGCACTAAAGATTCGTTACCAAATCTAAAAACAACTGGAGCGGTTCATAAAGTTAAATGTTTAAATTGTAAAGCCAGTTACATTGGACAAACAGGTAGACAGTTGGGACAATGAATGAAAGAACATGATAGAAATGTAAGGAATCATGACAATTCTACAGCGTTAGTGAAACATTGTTCAGAATTTAGACACAATTTCGACTTAGACGATCAAATAATTTTGAAACAAGAATCAAATCTAAACAAACGTTAAGCCTTAGAATCCTTCTACATCGTTGGAAAAAAAGTGGTATAAAACTTAGATATGAAAATTCTAGGCTTCCTTCACATTATAATATTCTAGTTTGAATAATTTGAATTGTTTATCAATTTTGTTTTCAAATTTCATTCAACTATTATTGGAAACGGGGTGATGATTCTTGAATTCAAAGTTATTTGGCGCTATAATGTATGAATTGATCCTTTTAAGATCACTCAATTAGATTCAGTACCTTTAAGAGCTTTCACTTTCGGAAATGACTTGCATTATTCTATTCAGTTTTATTATTTGTTGTGTTTGTAGTTTGATGTCCAAATCGAGTTTCAAAAATGTGATAAACGAATTCGAAATTCCATTCTTAACTCTCATGGTCGAAAAAAAGAATTTTCACGGAATTATTTAATGTAATATTCTTGAATTGGTAATCATTCTTAAATTGAATTTAAAACTAAGTTTTGACAACCTCATTAATTTCGCATATCTTGAATTTTTAAATATTAAATCACAGTTTAATTTGCATAAAATAATTTTCAGACTAGTTGGAGAATTTATCAGATATAATCACAGCTTCTTTTACCGTGTTTTTCTCTGAGATAGAATAAAGTTAGGATTGGAATTTTGCGGAAATTTGAAATGATTGAGATTTTTGCATGCACAACTATTATTTACATTGCAAGTATTTATTACATAGTTGTTATATTGGAGACTTGAATAATTGTTCAAAAATTTTTTTTACATATTTTAATTTATTATCCCTGTTATCTCTATTATAGGATTGGTTTTTATATCAAAGGCTTGAAAGAGATCTATTTAGGACCGAAACATCGCCATTTATACAAATATATACTGTTTATTTCAATTGATGTGGATTGCTTTTTTTCGCATTCTGAGTGACCTTTGAAGCCATTCAACGTTTCATGTCAATAAAAGCAATTTATTGCGGTTTCAACTCATTTATGGAAAAAGAGCTTATAAATTTTGCCTTTTCTGAGCCATAAATTCCTTTTTTGATTCCTGTGCGATCTTCCGTTGAAAGAATTGTATTGTACCGTGTAATAAGAGAAATAAAAAAAAATTATATAATTACTTAACGCTAAAACTTTGCTCTCCAGCTATTTTTTCTTCTGGGAATAAATTAAGAAGTTTATTGAACTTGCTCCTTCAGAAGTATTTAATCCTATCAAGTCTTCCAGTCGTTCCACACATTGAAAAAATGTAAGCAAAGGCAGTTTCTTTTCTTTTGAAATATTTGATTCAACTATTTCCTCTATAGGACTCCACAAAATAAAAATTGCTGGTGTACAATCGCTGGACCTCTCTTGGCAAAGCTTCACAACATTAATATCCCTCAATAAAATGTTATTCAAAGTTTCAACAGCATATTTTTAAGTCGAACACACAACAAACTGTCGCAGGTTTATACATTTTTTTCAGATACCTCAACCAGATTCTTGGTGAATAGATATTTTGTAGGAGAAGTCCTTTTTGGAGATTCTTCAATTCGTTGAAGATCAAATATCAGATCGATCGGATTCAATTTAGAAGCTTCTGATAGCAGCTTCCTCATATTATCCTGCTTAGAAGGATCTAGATCCTTGCGAAGAATCACTTGTGCACCTGATTCTTGCCAAATTTTTTTACGATAGTTGAGAAGAGTTTTTGGATTCTCTCTGGCTGAAACGATTTGTATGTCGTTTGCTCCACGAAAAACTAAAAAGTTGACTAATTCGAGGTCAAAAGTAGTTGAATTATCTATTATCAAGTAGGATCTTTCATTTGCGAAAGAAAAGCGAGAAGTAACTAACGCTCCGTTAGTCGAATTTTCTAGTTGAACCTCAATCACAATCTGAAAGCAAATTATCAATAGAAACTCTAATGATTAATCCAATAAAAGATTAAATACAGAGGGAAAAAAACTTATAGAACAAAATGTGTGATTCACCTTTGTGGAACTTCTGCTTCCATTATCAGTGAAAGGTTTTTAGAGTGCCTCTCTTGAATATAAATTTAAAGGTAAAGGTGTTACAACGCCTCTACCAATTCCGTCTTTGACCATGGCAGCCAATTTTCGCTTCGTATTTACATCAGCATCAACCAAATTCTTCGAAATAACCGAATGAAGAGTAATTTCCTCTACGAAAATTTTCATTCCCACAGATGTACTGAAATCTTTTAGCAGATTTTCAAGAACTATGACACAAGCATGGCTTTCAATGCAGACTAAACAAGAATTTATTTTGTTTAAACTACTACTATTATAAATGAGAAGATCGACTCCTGCGCCCTTAGTTGCTGATAAGGTATTGTATTCGAATGCTCCCTTTGACCAGAAAAGATGATCCTCATTAATATCAGGAAATCACTTTCCAAGAAATGATTTCACTTCGTTGGTTGCATAAGTCGAGAAAACCTCGCATCCTTCATTTAAACACAAATTGATCGAAGCTTGTCCAAGAGCAGAAAAACCATCATAAATTAGAACTGATTCTTCTTTTTTTAATTCACCCTTCAAACAAAGTGCCATGTAACTTGACGCATAGGCTAGTGGAACTGTAGCTGCATCTTGTAGGTTCCAAGCTGTTGGTACTTGCCATATCAATTCTGGATCAGGTACAGTAAAAGTTAAAAGAGTTTCATTTCCTGATATTCCCATCACGTTCGTTCCATTTGTATCGATTCCAGAATATTCTAATCCGAGATTCTTCAGTCTTGACTGGAATCTTTAAGTGTCCCTTCTTCTATTGGTGACATCAGATGTCATTTTTTTTCATTTGCGAGAAGTAAATCGGATTCGTCAATCGCCGCGTACTGGACTTTTACGACTTTGTTACCGTCTGAATTATTAAAAGATTGATCTTCAATTCAATCAATTGAATTTAAATCATTAGAGTGAATTTGACAAGCTCTTTAGTTTATAACCTTGCGACCTTTTCGGACAATCGGAATTAATTGAGCCTTCACTGTTTCAGATGAAGCCGAGATAATCTTTATTTCTTCGATATCCACCAAACCCTTAGAGGAATCGCGTTCAATGGGCATTAGGCTGATTCCTTAAAGCTCTACTCCGCCTGAACGAACGATCTTGAGTTGTTGATCAACCAATACTGGGATGACTGATAAAGTCAGAATCATATAATAAATGAATATTCATAAAGCAGTTTAAGAATAGGAATAGGGTTTTCTATAAAAAAAATTACTTATGGTAAGCATTTTGACATATTTTTTGTATTACTTCATATCGAAAATAATTTTTATGATATTTAATGCAACTTGTGTTGTTTTTATATTATTACATATAGCAGAAAGTGTCCCCGTCCGCGGAGGTTGTTGGAACTGTTAAAGCTAAACTCGCATTTCGTATGTCAACGGTATGTCAACTGCTGGTCGGCGGTCAAACGTGTTGCTTGGATTACTGCTTTTATGCATTTCGCGGCCCTTTTATTCCGACTCAAAAAGCGAGATTGTGAAACCGATCCAAAGTCATGAAAAGTGCCCACATCATAAGGAGTGTTAAAAAAAGTGTCGTGTGCATAACTTGCAGGAGATGTCTGCAAATTTTTACAATTTGAGAATGGTTTCAGCGCGAGTCGGACACGAGCGTGCAAACGTGCAAGCGTGAACTGGAGAGAGATCTCTCTCTAGTGATGCAATAGACTATATCTAAATTAAAAATATTAGTTTACACTTGAATATTGCATTCAAAATATATGTAAGTACCTTTTTGAACCATTAGTGTCAATATCAAAACTTCTGGTTCAGTGATATCTTGGATTTGATGAATTAGTACATTTTCGAATATTATAGGGAAATCCATTTCTCCACTGATGTTCTCCATCATAGACCATGCAAGTTTCAGAAACAGAGATCATGGCGAAAGTATTTGGTTGTTAATTTTATTTCCTTTCAAAAATTTCCAAGAATCGCTATTCAAATCTATTTTGAATTCAATCTCTCCTGCCTTGTATGCGATGGGCTTCACGTACTCACATGTGCTCCTGAAATAACAAAACTTGTAATATTGTGTAAGAAATTCATAAAGCCAGACTGAGAAAAAATAAATTTTCAAAGGTGTTCCTTTGGTCCTATTAAATGATTCGTGGAATAAATATAAAAAATTACCATTTCCGCAAATGATCCCATTTGATGAATGGCGATATCGAAGATGTTGCACGTGATAGAGGATAGTTGGCCTTGGGATATAATTTTGAAACATGAATGTTGAGACCGTTGTTGTAAATTTTTCCTAAAGCAGTCAACATGAATTCGACATTATCTAAATGACTTCGCTTGGTTAGAGGAACGTTGATAACACCTTCTGGCGATGATTTTCTAACAATAGCCTGTAGTAGACCATGAGGTGCA
>JAUMHM010094638.1:0-25304 GCA_032362435.1 Melikaiella ostensackeni
ACAGTTGCATTTACAACCAAATACTTGAACTTTCAAGCGATATGAACAAATTTTCAATAAAATAGTTGAATTTTTAACCAAATAGTTGATTTTGACCTACAAAGATAAATTTTCAACTAACTGGTCGAATTATTAAAGAAAAGATTAAATTTCAACCAAAAGCAGTTTCATTTTGAACCAAATAGTTGAATTTTGAAGCCAAGAAGACAAATTTTTCAGAAGATATTGAATTTTTAAGTCAAAGAACGAATTTTCAACAAAACAGTCGAATTTTCAGACAAAAAAGATGATTTTCCCACAAACTGGACGAATTTTCGACGAAATTACTGAATTCGCAGTAACAAAAATTAATTATCAACCAAACAGTTGAATTCACAACCAAATAGTGAAACTTTCAAGCGAAAAGGACGAATTTTCAATAAAATAGTTAAATTTTTGATCAAATAGTATATTTTCAACCTATAAAGATGAATTTTCAACTAATTGGTCGAATTATTAAACGAAAAACATTAAACTTCAACCTAAATCAGTTGAATTTTGAACCAAATAGTTGACTTTTCAAGCCAAGAAGACGAATTTCTTAGAAGACAGTTGAGTTATTGAGCCAAAAGACGAATTTTTTATGAAACAGTTGAATTTTCCACCAAAGACTTAATTTTCAACCAAATAGTTGAATTTTAGACTAAAAACGATGAATTTTCAACCCAAAATGTGATAGTTAAATTTGCAGTAAAAAAATTAATTTTGAATTAAAATAATGAATCTTCAAGAAAAACAATGAATTTTGAAGAAAGAAGTTAAACTTTTAACCAAGTAGTTGAATTTCCAATAAAAAGAGATGAATTCTCAACGGAAAATATAATAGTTGATATTTAAACAAAAAAAAATTTATTTATAAATCAAAAACAGTCGAATTTAACCCAAAAAGATGAAATCTCAACAAAAAATGTAATTGTTGATATTTTAACCAAAAAAATGGTTTCAGTTCCAATCAAAAGCAGTTGAATTCAATCAAAAAGATGGATTTTCAACCAAATTGCTGAATTTTCAACATCAAAAAATTTATTATCAACCAAATAGTTAAACTTTCAAACGGAAGGGATGAATTTTCAATAAAATAGTTGAATTTTTAATCAAATAGTATATTTTCGACCTACAAAGATGAATTTTCAACCAATTGGTCGAATTATTAAACAAAAAGGATTAAATTTCAACCAAAAGCAGTTGAATTTTGGACCAAATAGTTGAATTTTCAAGCCAAGAAGACGAATTTTCTATGAAACAGTTGAATGTTGCATCAAAAAGTTAATTTTCAACCAAATAGTTGAACTTGAGACTAAAAACGATCAATTGTCAACGCAACATGTAATACTTAAATTTGCAGTAAAAGAATTAATTTTGCTTTAAAATGATGAATCTTCAAGAAATACAATGAATTTTTACAAAAGGAGTTAAACTTTTAACAGAGTAGTTGAATTTCCGATAAAAAAAGATGAATTCTCAACGGAAAATATAATAGTTGATATTTAAACAACAAAAAATTCATTTTCACATTAAAAACAGTCAAATTTAACCCAAAAAGATGAAATATTAACAAAAAATGTAATAGTTGATATTTTAACTAAAAAAATGGTTCCAATTTCAATCAAAAACAATTGAATTCAATCAAAAAGATGAATTTTCAACATCAAAAATTAATTATTAACCTAATAGTCGCATTTTTAACCGAATAGTTAAACTTTCAAGCGAAAAGGACGAATTTTCAATAAAATAGTTGAAGTTTTAATCAAATACTATATTTTCGACCTACAAAGATGAATTTTCAACTAATTGGTCGAATTATTAAACAAAAAGGATTAAATTTCAACCAAAAGCAGTTGAATTTTGTAACAAATAGTTGAATTTTCAAGCCAAGAAGACGAATTTTGTATGAAACAGTTAAGTTTTCAACCAAAATGTTCATTTTCAACCAAGTAGTTGAATTTAAACTAAAAACGATCAATTGTCAACCAAAAATGAAGAAATTAAATTTTCAGTAAAAAATTAATTTTCAACGAAAAAAAAAAATGAATTTTCAACAAAATGGTTAAATCTCAAACCAGTAAAATGAATTTTTAACAAAGTAGTTTAATCAAGTAGTTGTATTACCAACGAAGAAAAATGAATTCAAGAAAATAGTAAAATCTTGAACCAAATAGTAGAATTCTAAACCAAAAGAGATAACTTCTGAACCAAAAATATGTTAGTAGACTTTTCAATTAAAAAGAATTAACTTTCAACGAAAAACAGTTGGATTTTCTTATTGGATTCTATTAATTTAGTTCGAATTCAAGCGAAAAAAAAACGAGAAAAAGAGAAAATAGGAGAAGTTTATTGAAAACAGGGAAAAAGGGGAATTCGTTATGAAAGGGGAAAAGGGGGGAATAGGGAAAGGAGTTTGAAGTCTGTATATGGATGTTTTACTTGTAAAACAAAATCATTAAAATTAATTTTTTTCAAGCATTTCAGAAAATTGTTATTCACATTTGTTTTTCCATGTGTTATGTCACATTTTGCGTTAAATTCTCCCCTCCCTCTCCTACGTCACAAATCGTCACGAAACCTGTTAACCCCCCGCATCTTTGGCGCTGTGATGTTGTTTTTCTACGTCCCCTAAGATTTACTATAATTCTAAATTTCTTTAATTTGGACAGTTGTAAATGTCAATGTTTAACTCACGTTTTTTGTAATTTTAATCCTTTAAATTTTTATTACCTAAAACTTGAATGCTTTCAATTTGTGTGGTTTGAAAGGATACATAAAAAAATTTTAATTCCAAATTTTGTTTTCAAATATTGAAATTTTCTACTTTGCAAAATTTCCAATTTGACACTTTCAAAATTTTATTTCTTGTCTAGATGCTTTCCAATTATAATTTTTGGATGGAAAAGCTTGCATTTTAATATTTTTCAATTCGAATCTTTTCAATTTAAATGTTTTAAATTGTATATTTGCAATTTGCATAATTTTAAATATTATTGCTTTTAGTTTGGGGGATTAAAAGTTTTGCTTATTTTAATTAATTATTGTAAAAATCAATAATTTTTGCTGTGAATAGAATGTATAGTGAATTAAGTAAAACAAAAACATAATAAACTCACTCGAAGGAAGGCGAATATTTTTTGAAGGAAGTAGTACATATTGCTGAGGCTGATCATTTTGAGTTGAGGGTGAATCGATCTCGCGTATCAAATTGAATTCTAAAAGCTCAAACTTCTTTTCGAATTTGGTAAAACACTCTTTAAATTTATATCATTTCTTACCGAAAAAATAGCGTTTGAGAAAGCGAACTGCCCAAAATTTGACTTCAACTTCAAAAGTCTAGTGCTAAATGTCATGTTCGCTATCAGTCGCATGTCAATGATTTGAATATAGGAATGTACAAAAATGAGATTCGACTTCGTTTTTTTTCAAATTTTGTTTGGAAATAAAATGCTTCCTAGCCAGACAGGCGTGTTCATTTATGTCTTTTATAATTTTTAAAAATAGAGACTGGTAGATTTATTATTTTAACAATAAGGTTATGTAAATAAATAATATTTTACTTATTTATCAGATTTTAATTTTTGAAAATGGTAAAATACATCTGTATTTTTTTCTAATTTGTAATAATTCTTATGATTGAAAATTTTATATGAAAAAATATATTTTGTTGATATTGTCATAGTCACTGTTTTTCTTAAATCACTTTTTAGTCACTTTCTTAAGATAAAGTCACTATGGTCACTTTTTTAAAATGAAAAGATCACTTTAGTAACTTTTCTTTCAATAAATAAAAACACAGAACCCAAGGGCTAACCACTATTGGATTCAGGTCTATACCTATTTCTGCATTTTATTGAATTATTTGAATGCACCCTGAATTCTTCGGAATTCCCTTGAAATCCACTGAAATCCAATCTGTTTTGGATTTTTAATTTTTTGTAATTCATCTTGAAGACTTTTAAATTCAGCTTAAATTTTTTTGAATTTTATCAGATTCTTATTCGCTGATTCTATTGACTCCCATTTATCTGAATTCAATGAATTCACTCTAATTTTACTGAAATCAATGGAATATTTTGAATTTTTTTCAATTTATTTGAAATTCACCTTGAACTCTCATTATTTTATTCTAAATTCTTTTGAATTCACGAAGTTCTACTAAGTTCAATGGATTTTTCGATTTTTTTAAATTTTATTTTTTTAATTCATCCTGAAGTCTTTTAAAGACATTTCATCGAATTTTTTTGAATTTCCTGTAACTCTTCTAAATTCAATCCAAATTTAATGATTTCAATAAATTTTTGAAATAATTTTGAATTGTTTTCAGTTCACTAGATTTTTTAAAAAATTTACCGTCATTTTTTATGAATTTCATCGAATTGTTCTCATTTTCCTGAAATACCTCTAGAATCACTAATTCTATTCACTACCAGTTATCTGCACTCAATGGAATATTTTGCATTTTTGTCAATTCTTTTGGAATTCAGCTACAATTCTTATTAATTTATCCTGAATGTTTTTAAATTCTTTTGAATTCCCTTGAATTTTTCCAAATTCACTACAATTTTAATGAATGCAATGAATGTTTTAAAATATTTTGAATTCTGTTGAATTCGCTCTGAGCTCGTTCATTTTCCTTTTATAAAACGCGATGGAAATTTTTTGATTTTTAGAATTTTGTTCCATTCACTTAAATTCTTATGAATTTCGAGAATGTCTCTTGAATTTCCTGAAATTCTTTCAAATTCACTCCAATTTTTTTGAAGTTAATGGAATATTTTTGTTTATTTATTTTTTAGTTGATTTGAATCATTTTGAGTTTAACTTGTTCATGGAATTGAATGAAATTTTTTTGAATTTGAAAAAATTTGTTCCATTCACCTGAATTATTCCAAATTTACCCGGAATTTTTGAAAATTAATCTTGACTCCGTATGAACTTTTGATCGAATTCTTCTAAATTCGCTCTCATTTTGCTAAAGTCAATGGAATATTTTTGTTTACTTATTTTTTAATTGATTTGAATAATTTTGAATCTAACTTGTTTATGGAATTCAATAAAATTTTTTTGAACTTTAAAAAATTTGTTCCATTCACCTGAATTATTCTAAATTTACCATGAATTCTTAAAAATTAATCTTGACTCCGTATAAACTTGATCGAATCCTTCTAAATTCGCTCTAATTTTACTGAAGTCAATGGATATTTTGATTTTTTTTCAACTCATTTGCGTTTCAGTCAGAATTCTTATTAATTTATCCTGAATTTTTTAAAATTCTTTTGAATTCCCTTGAATTCTTGCAAGTTCAGTCCAAATTCAATGAATTTCATGAAAACTTTCAATATTTTTTAATTGTTTTTAATTCACTTGAATTTTTTTTAGATTCTCTTAGAATTTTGATCAATGTCATCAAATTCTTATTTCCCTTTATTTTTTCTAAATTCACTCGAATTTCATTTAATTTATTGTTTTTTATTTTATTTCTTGATTTTTTTAGTGCACATAAATTGAGTTGAATTTGCCCTGAATTCTGATCATTCCCATTTTATTCAACTCAATGGTATTTTTTTTTATTTTTAAAATTTTGGTTGATTCACTCAAATTCTTATGAATTTCATTAAAGTCTCTTGAATTTCCTCGAATTCTTCTAAATTCACTCCTATTTTACTGAAATCAATGGAATCCTTTGATTTTTTCAAAATAGATTTAAATCCATTTGAATTTAACTTGATTTTTTAAATTCATTCTGAATTCTCATAAATTTCCTTAATTTTTTTTAATTGACTCCAAATTTAATGAATTAAATAAATTTTTAAAATAGTTTTGAATTTCTTTAAGTTCACTTGGATTTTTATGGATTTCATTGAATTGTTCTCATTTTCCTTATACTCCTCTAAATTTACTAATTCTGTTTTCTCCCTTTTATCTGTTTATGGAATTCAATAGAATTTTTTTCAATTTTGAAAAATTTGTTCCATTCACTTGAATTATTTTGAGTTTACCCTGAGTTCTTCTAAATTCTTTTGAATTCTCTTGAATTTTTGAAAATTCACTCAAAATATCATGAATTCAACAAATTTTTGAAATATTTTTGAATTGTTTCAAGTTCACATGAATTTTCTAAAAATCCACCTTGAATTTTGATCAATTTTATCGAATTATTCTCATTTTGTTGCATTAACATTATTGATATTCTAGGAGTAAGGTTGCTTTTGCACGTGAAAAAAAATAATAATGGTCAGGGAAGATGAAAAATAAATCGAGAAAAAGTCAGGGAATTTCGAGATTGTGATTTTTAGCAACTCTGATTTAATTCATTGGTATATTATTATTATTTTTTTCAAATATTTTAAATTTGGTTAAATTTGCCCTCAATACGATTGAATTCACCCTCAATTCTGTTCACTCCCATTTTTTCAGTTCCATGGAAATTTTTTTAATTTTTAAAATTTTGTTCAATTCACTCAATTTCTTATGAATTTTTTCAAAGTCTCTTGAATCTTTTGAATTCACTCCAATTTTACTAAAATCAATAGAATTTTTTGGATTTTTGGATTTTTCCAATTCATTTGAATATTTTTGAATTCAGCTTGAATTGTTTTGAATTAATTCTGAATTCTTATGAATTTATCCCGGATTCGTTAAAATTCATTTAGAATTCTTATAAATTTCCTCAAATTTTCTTGAATTAAAAAGAACATATGCAATTGAAGTTTGCAACACTTATGAGGATGGAAAAAAAACGAAAAAAATTGTTTTTTCAAACCTGCAAAAGTCTGAATTTTTTTACAGAAAGTCCTTTCATTTATTGCCTAAAGATCGCCAAAATGTTTCGTCCCTCTAGCTGATGTGGAAAACTCCCTAATTCATACCTCAAAAACTGGGAAAAATCACCAAAAGTACACCAACTCGAAGGTCTGAAATTTTTGCACGAAGTCATTTCATTCGATGCCCAAAGATTGTCAAGAAAGTTTCGCTCCCTATGCATGTTAAACACACCACAAATCATCCCCCAAAACTAGAAAAATTCACCAAAACACACAATAACTTAAGAGTCTGAATTTTTTTTGCACGAATGCATTTCAATTGACTCTTCAGGATCGCTAAAAAAGCTCCATCTCCCTAGCTGATGTGGGAAACACCCTAATTCATCCCTCAAAAACTCGAAATATTCACCGAAAATACACTGACTCAAAAGTCTGAAATATTTTGCACAAAGTCATTCCATTCGATGCTCGAAGATCGCCAAGAAAGTTTCATCTCCCTAATGCATGTGTAACACATCCCAAAACCACCCCTAAAATCGAAATTCACCAGATTAAAAAAATTTCAGACTTTTGAGCTAGTGCTTTTTGGTGAATTTTGACGTATTGGGGCTAGATTTGGGGTGTGTTCCTCATTCGCTAGGGGAATTCAACTTTTTTGGCGATCTTTTAGCGTTGAATAAAATGACTTGCTGTCAAAAATTTCACTCTTTTGAGTTAGTGCATTTTTGGCGAATTTTGACGTATCGCGGCTTGATTTGGGGTGTGCTCCTCATGCGCTAGGGGAATTGAACTATTTTGGTGATTTTTTAGCATCGAATGAAATGACTTGCTGTAAGAAAATTTCATACTTGTGAGTTAGTGTGTTTTTGGTGAATTTTTCTAGTTTTTGGGGATGATTTGAGATGTGTCCCATATTAGCTATGGAGATGAGACTTTTTTGGCGATCTTTGAGCATCGAATAAAATGACTGTACAACAAAATTTCAGACTTTTGAGTAAGTGTATTTTTGGTGAATTTTGAAGTGTTGGGGGTTGATTTGGGGTCTGTTGTTCCTACACTAGGGAAATGAAACTCTTTTGACGATTTTTTAGCATCGAATGAAATGACTTGCTGTAAGAAAATTTCACAATTTTGAGTTAGTGTGATTTTGGTGATTTTTTTAGTTTTTGGGGATGATTTGGGGTGAGTTCCACATTAGCTATGGGGATGAAACTTTTTTGGCGATCTTTGAGCATCGAATAAAATGACTCTGTACAACATAATGTCAGACTTTTGAGTTCCACTCCACATTAGCTATAGGGGCGAATCTTTTTTGGTGATCTTTGAGCATCAAATGAAATGACTTCGTGCAAAAATTTCAGACTTTCGTGTCAGTGTATTTTGGCGAATTTTTCTAGATTTGAGAGATGATTTGGAGTTTGTTCCACGTTAGCTAAGGAGATAAAACTTTTTTGATGATCTTTTGGCAGTGAATGAAATGACTTTCTGTAAAAAATTCAGATTTTTGTAGGTTTGAAAAAACAAATTTTTTCGTTTTTTTCACTTATAAAAATTGCAAACTTCCGTTTCGTAAAGAACATAAAGTCACATTATTAATGCACATTAGTCACTTTTAGTAAATTTTAGTCACTTTTCGGTCTAAATAGGTAACTTTTTTCATTTTTTTTTTCAAGTAAGTTAGGCTGTGGCAACCCTGGATATTGTTGTTACCAGATAAAGACAAATGCATTGGTTGAGGTGTTAGGTCATGTCTCATTATCATTATTACCTGGGTGAAAGGTGATACATCAGTCTCATAAGATTATTATTTATCCACTCGGTCTGTCTGGACTGCTAATAATGTTCGAGGATTGTTGATATTGGAATTTGCAATGTTCACTCAAACCGTCTTCGCAAATATAAGAAAAATATGATTTTACACTTAAATCATTTTAATAATTGCACTGTTGATTTATTGAAAAAACGCTAACTCATTTAATATGATTGCTTAATGCAGATGACACCTCTTTGACTCGTTATTTCGATAAATAAAATAAATTTGTCTACCTTAATTCCTTCGAGGTAGACATTTTATCTGTACTTGCGTCGAAGAGAGCGCTTTTATGGTTTTATGAACTTCTAATCTTGGGTGTGAATCCAACTTGATTCTTCAAAATGTTCCACAAAAGTCGACTTACAAAACACTGAAAACATGTTTTTAGTTTTCATATTTTTAGTCCATATTTATCTGTCTTAAAAAAATGAACATAATTATTGGAACTTTTAATACAAAAGTTTTACATTAAGTGTTGAAAAACAGAATAAACATTGTTTAAAAAAAGACGGTCTTGTTTTGAGACAAAAAATTGGCTCAAATCTAGCTTTGAGCCAAAGAATAGGAAAAAAACAAACTCTAACAAAAGTAGGACTTTTTTGTGAATAAAGGTTTAAGTAGTTTTTGTATTATGTAAAAAAACTGGTAACTGCTTAGAGGCCATTCATAAATTTCGTAGAATATTTTATTGCCATTTTTTTTAACCCCTTCCCTCCTCTATGTAACAAGTTGTAATAAAATCGTTTGGACCCCCTCCCTCGCCTATGTTACGTATTTTTTTCAAATATTTTTAGCTATATTTTATCAAATACAATTTAGTTATTTACGACCAGAGACACCAGAATTATCAAATAATTAGAAGTTATTACTCGTAAAATAAAAAAAATGAAAGTTAAAACAACATGGAACATGCAACACAGGAACTATACACTCCTCGAAAATTGAAAAGTATAAAATGCTGTGTCATCTAGTAGAAAAGCATCCATGGAAACCTTTATTTTTTATAATTTTTATTAATTAATTGTATAATTCTCCAATTACTCAATACTTAGTTTTAAATTATAGTTCAATGTCCTCTAGATCAGTCATTACATATTTTGTTACTAAAGTTCTTGATCATTTAAAAAACCTTTTGGAATATTCTGGAATATTCCTGAAATTAAGTTACGTTTTTGTTATATTTAAAATGTGCAATATTCTCTATCAACTTGGCGTTTCTTCGATGCAAGACTCAAATTGTAACAAAAGTTTTGAAAAATTCGAAAATCAGAAATTGTAGACTTGACATTAGAGATTTTCTAATCATAGATTAAAAATTTTCTACAATTTATAATATTTCTTACGTGTCCCATTTTAAAATCATCCCTAAATGCTTACATCAAAATTTTACAATTTATGTTAAATTTCAATAGTTTTATTATTATTTTCGTAACTTCAGGCGCTTTAAATTTATAATTCTTCAATTTTTTAGATCTGTTAGTTTAAAATATTTCATTTTGAACCTGTAGTACAGTTTTGAGCAATGAATTTTTATATTCTTGAAATTTTTGTATTTCAGTTAGAATTGATCAAATTTGTAATTGAAGTGATGTCAAAATTCCACATTAAAATTTCAATATTTTTGAATTTTTAAGCAGGAAAATGATTAAAAAAATGAATTGTAAAATTCGGGAAAAATCTAATAATCTATAAATGAATGTATAAATAAATCTAATAAGCAACCGTGTGAGGTAAGTTTGATGATTCTATTTTCGCCCTGTTTTCATTGTTCAATGTAATTAATGTGAAGAGGTTCAAAATATAAATTAAGTATATTTCTTCATTAACAATTGTATTCAAATTTCCTTAGAAATTTACCAAAGTGTCTGGAAAAATGAAAATAAAAATGTCTCAATTTTTAACCATATCTGTAAAATTAAAGTTCAAGAAACTGAATTCGGAATAAATCAAAATTTGTTTTTTTTTTCTTAATCTCCAAGAATTTCATACCTGCAAAGTATTTTAAAATAGAAGATATTGGAATTTATTTCATTTATTTCTTGTCTAGAACAACATTAAATTGTTAATTTTCAATGTTTTTTTCTGAAATTGAAAAATTTCAAGTGTTGCAAATTTAAACTGCTCATATTTGTAGATTTTAATTTGAAGTTTCCCATTTTGAAGGTATCATATTTGAAACTTTTCGCATTCAAATGTTTCAGTTTTGAAACTTTACAATTTTTAAAGGTGATGTTTCAATTTTAACGTTTAAGAAGTCTTGAGTTTGAATACATATATTATTTGAAGCTTCGAATTTGATACTTAAATTTCAAAATTTCAAAATTATTTAATTTTTAAAGTTTTGAATTTAAAAATATTCAATTTTTACATTTTTAATTTTATTAATTTTTTGGATATTTTTTATTTTTTGGATACTATTTTTTAGTTTCTTGAAAGCAAAATAAAAAAGAAAGTAATATCCAAATAATTATAATACTGATAATTTATGTAATAAGTAAGTTAAGCTTGTCTTGCCTTATTTGATTATTTATTATTTATTTTGAATTTATTACAAAGAAATCAAATTATCAACAGATTTATAATTTAATTGATTAAAACTATGCCGTATTCGGATACAAATTTTGTTTAATCGGAAAAATAATTCGGTATGTTAAACATGTATGTGGCTAGAAATTTTTTTATAATAGCACTTCAAATAATATAACGATCGAATCAAACAGCGAAAAAATGATCAGAAAATAAAGCAAGCAGTAAAGAAAAGTCATGAACTGGAATAATTTTTATGTTTAGGTCTAAAACCTAAATAATGGAAAACCTTTAATATTCCACAACTTGAAAACTAAAACCTTAAAATACTCCAATTTCAAATAAGTTTCACTAATTGAACAATTTTTCAATTTAGGGGAAGTATCCTCCATTTCAAAATACTTTACAGATATGGTCAAAAACTGATACATTTTGATTTTAATTTTTCCAGACACTTTGATAAATTTCTGAGGAAATTAATTGTAAAATTATGAATACAGGAATAAACTTAATTTATATTAAAGAACACTTTACATTGATCATATGAAGCAGTAAAAACACGGCGAAAATATAATTATAAAACTTACTTCACACGGGTTTCTTATTTGATTTGAATATACCCGCGCTGCACTACAACACGTGCGCAGTATATCCCAAGTGCGCGACGAAACTAATGCGCCAGGGCACGCTGGTGTCGTTCTTTCTCGCTAGTAAACTCATCTGCTGAAAATGTAAGAGGAGGGACAGCGTCAAACGGGTATTCTTTACATGTCGTAATGATTCGCTGTTTTATAGCTACAATAGCAGAACGTTATTTTTGCATCACGCTCTACTTCACCCATGGAGAAGACATAAATGAGGAGGAATAGAATTCTCTCGAATTGTGTAATATCATGAAAAATAATGTTCCTGTTTTAAAATTCCAAAATGTTGGGTATGCAAGTTTATGGTAGCATTTGAAAATTTTTATTAGCAGCGGTGAATTTCTTTCCCGAGTGATTAACAAGGTTGGCCCGATATTGGTAGCCATAATTACCCATGTTCTTGAGATTCATGGCAAAGCTTGGCAGCCAGTCTTGGACCATTACTGGATGCCGAGTCTTGGCATTGGCGTTATCATCCCAAGCTTCGGCCAATGATGGCCCAAGATTGACAATTTCCCACTGGGAAGTTGATACAATCTTTAATCATTTTCGGATCTCGTTTCGCTCCTTATGCATATAAACTATATTGCCCAGTTTTCCCCTCTATTTTTCATCCTTTTCCTTTAGTCGAATCAAAAGTTTCTTATAATTTCCATTGGGAAGTTGATACAATCTTTAATCGTTTTCGGATCTCGTTTTGTTTCTTATGCATATAAACTACCTTGCCTAGTTTTCCCCTCTATTTATTATTTATTTCCTTTCTTCGAATCAAAAGTTGCTTACAATTTCCACCGGGAAATTGATACAATCTTTAATCGTTTTCGGATCTCGTTTCATTTCTTATGCAAATGAACTATCTTGCTTATTTTCCGCTTCTATTTCTTATTTTTTTCCTTTATTCGAATCAAAAGTTGCTTACAATTTCCACTGGAAGTTGATACAATCTCTAATTGTTTTCGGATTTTGTTCCGTTTCTTATACAAGTGAACTATCTTGCCTAGTTTTCGCCTCTGTTACTAATTTTTTCCTTTATTTGAATCAAAAGTTGCTTACAATTTTCACTGGAAGTTGATACAATCTTTAATTGTTTTTGGATTTTCTTTCGTTTCTTGTGCGTGTAAACTATTTTGCCTAGTTTTCCCCTCTATTTTATATCTTTTTCCTTCAGTCGAATCAAAAGATTCTTATAATTTCTATTGGGAAGTTGATACAATCTTTAATCGTTTTCGAATCTCGTTTCGTTTCTTATGCATATAAACTATCTTGTCTACTTTTTGCCTCTATTTCTTATTCTTTTCCTTTATTCTAGTCGAAAGTTGCTTACAATTTCCACTGGGAAGTTGATACAATCTTTAATCGTTTTCGGATCTCGTATCATTTTTTATGCATATAAACTATCTTGCCCAGTTTCCCCCTCTATATTTTATCTTCTTCCTTTATTCGAATCAAAAGTTGCTTACAATTTCCACTGGAAGTGGATACAATCTTTAATTGTTTTCGGATTTTGTTCCGTTTCTCATGCATATAAACTATCTTGTCTAGTTTTTCCCTCTATTTTTTATCTTTTTCCTCTAGTCGAATGAAAAGTTGCTTACAATTTCCACTGGGAAGCTGATACAATCTTTAATCGTTTTCGGATCTCGTTTCATTTCTTATGCATATAAACTATCTTGCCCAGTTTCTCCCTCTATATTTTATCTTTTTCCTTTATTCGAATCAAAAGTTGCTTACAATTTCCACTGAATGTTGATACAATCTCTAATTGTTTTCGGATTTTGTTTCGTTTCTTATACAAATGAACTATCTTGCCTAGTTTTCCCCTCTATTTTTTATCCTTTTCCTTCATTCGAATCAAAAGTTTCTTACAGATACCCTCTGTCATTATGAACAAGATAGTATTTCGGCGAGACGTATCACGTGAACCTGAAGCATAGGAAAACACAATTTTCCATATATGATAAGCTTGCGTGCGTTTAAGTATATATATATGATTTATGTATATATAGTCTCTTCTCGGTAAAGGATACGGATATGCATTCTACAACATTGTAATCGAGCATAAGTAGTTGATTTTCAATCGCGAACAGAACATCTCATACCTTCTTGCACCTCCTTGTTCTAAAATATAATATTGTACAAAGTCAAAAAATTCTCAGACTCAATTATTTACACTTTAAATGTATGAAGTTATTGTTTTCTAAATTTGTTACTTTTTGAAGGTGAAAAAATGGATGAGAATTTTAAGCCAGAGAATTTCAAAAGAAAATTTTCTATACGAAACAGTTGATATTTCGAAAAATATTTATATTTGTGTCGGTTTGAACCATTCTGATAGTCAGAACAGCAATTTCGCCACTGCAATAGATCAGTATTATTTACACAATTATATTTATTGTAAGGAGTTTCTTCAAAAAAAGCGCCTGTGATTTTGCTTGAAAATAAGTGCAGTATTAATATTGAGTGTTTTTTTTTCAAAATTGTATCCAATGGGTGATTTTGAACTCGACAACCGAACACATGTAAGAAAAATTTAAATTCTTAGAAATTATTCCAGGAATATGTGTTAATGTAAGTGTGCAATGTGTTTTTTCAGGTGTATTTTCATTGCTTCATATTTTTTCACGACAACATTTACAACACTTTATGCATTACTCAGAAAAATATTTTTCTTGAATTAAAGAAACCGTCTCTTTATCTTTTTTTTCATTTAACTAAAAATAACTTTTAAATGAAGAAAATCATTTTAAATTAGAAAAAATTGTCATCTTTTGAAATCTTTGTGAATTTTTTGAAATTTTGGAAATGTTTGAAATCTTCCAATATCTTTTGAAATCCTTGAAACCTTTTGGAATCTCTGAAATGTTTGTAAAATCTTTGTGAAATGATTCGAAGTCTCTAGAAATCTTTTAAATGTGAAATGATTTACAATATTATGAAATCTTTGTGAATTTCTTCGAAATGTTCGGAATCTTTCTGAAATCTTTGAAAGCTTTTTAAATCTTCGCGGAATCTCGGAAATCTTACAAATCTTTAGAAATCTTTGTAAAATGATTCACAATATTTTTAAATCTTTGAAAATCTTCTAAAAACTTTGTGAAGTGATTTAAAATCTTTTGAGATCTTTCGAAAAGAGGAATGATTTACAATGTTTTGAAATCTTTGTAAATTCCTTTGAAATGTTTGAATCCTTTCTGAAATTAATATTTAGTGTGTTTTCTTTAATTGTATCTAATGGTTGATTTTGAACTTGACAACCGTACACATGTAAAAAAATTTAATTCTTACGAATTATTCCAGAAATATGTGTTAACGTAAGTGTGCAATGTGTTTTTTAGGTGTATTTCCATTTCTTTATATTTTTCACGACAAAATTAACAACACTTTATGCATTACTCAGAAAAATATTTTTCTGGAATTAAAGAAACCGTTTCTTTATCGTATTTTTTTTCATTTAACCAAAAATAACTTCAAAATGAAGAAAATCATTTTAAATTAAAGGAAAATTTTCATTGGAACAAAAAACCATTCCTTTGAACCAAAGAAACATTTCTTTGACTGAGAGCCAATAAATATTTTTAATTGTTTCAAAGAATCTTTTTTTCACTATCCTTTTTCTTCATCTTTAATCAATTAATTTAATTATCTTTATTTCATCTTTTTTTTGAACATCAAGTATATTATTATTATGTTCTGAAAAAACGGTAAATTTTAATTTTACATTGTTTCCTTAGAGACAAAATGGATACACAAACGGGGCGTTCAATTGCGACGAGTTTCCATCGAATGGGAAATATAATGAAAAATCAAAAACTGATCCCGAGAAGCAACCAAAATTTCCCGAATCGCGAGGAAAAGTTACACCCTCCTCGCACACTTCGGTAATTCGCAAACTAAGAATATTAATCTAATAATAATTACAAAAATATCATGTTAAGGAGTTTTTAAATATTTTTTGTTGGTTGAGGGTGGCCGCTAGACTGGAAAATTCGAATTTGGCATTTTAAGCACTTCTAATTTTGAATTATTCGATTTTAAAAGCTTTGGCTTCGAAATTCTTTTTTCAAAGACTCAAAATAAACATTTTCAAATTTTGAAGATTTGAATTTGACAAGTTTAGTAGTCAAAAAAATTTAAATGGAAAATGTTCAAAATTGAATAGTTTTAATTAGAAACTTGATAAATTTGACAATTTCAAATTCAACAATTATGAACAGAATCCCGCAAGATTTCACGACTTTATTGCAAATTGAAAGCCTCAATATGCAGTTAAAATTTTCTTTGCTGAAATCGTTAAAAATTTTAATAATCTTTACAGCAATTTTAAGATTTAAGAATGTACAATTTTCAATTGAAAAACTTGAACGTCAAATAAACGATCAGAATCAAATGATTTCAAATAAAAAAATGGAAAATTGAACAATTTTAAATTAAAGTCCTTTACAAATAAATAATTTTAAACTGAAAATGTCAAAAATTGAATGACTTCAGATTGAAAATTTATAAATTGGACAGTTTTGAATTGAATAATTTCTAATTTTGGTATTAAAATTATCACCGCGCATTGTGATAAAAACAAATTTGATTTTTAAATTCTTCAAACAATTGGCACTGACTAGCGTTATGGAATTTTCCGTACGACTAAC
The DNA here is from genome assembly GCA_032362435.1 of Melikaiella ostensackeni. Taxonomy (NCBI): domain Eukaryota; kingdom Metazoa; phylum Arthropoda; class Insecta; order Hymenoptera; family Cynipidae; genus Melikaiella; species Melikaiella ostensackeni. Next base: position 16,418 of record JAUMHM010094638.1, read on the forward strand.
CCGATCAAGTATAGCGCTGGGGCTAGAGTTACGGAAAATTGCGTAACTTTAGTCCTGAACAAGCTGGAAAGGGATAGGTCTTGCGGAAAATTCCGTAATGGTAGACAGATCATAAACAATTTTTGATTGAAAAATTTGTTTAAATATGTGAAATACGGAAAAACTAAGAGAGCCACTCGATTCTGCGGAAAAAATTAAATGCAGTCCATGTATTGGACAAATTTTTGCCCGAAAAAATTTATTATATACAGTATGAATATAAATTCTATTCCATGTAATTGTTTATTTACACTACGACACCAATTAAATCCATGAAAAAATTGTGAAACACATTGACTTTATGTAATTTTTTTAGCAGACTCGAATGGCGCTATTAGTTTTTCCGTATCTCGCATTTTTACACAAAAGAAATTTTATTTTTTCTCGAAAAATCATCTATTAGTTTTTGCGCTATTAGTTTTCCAATGATTTTATGGCAGAATAATTTTTTTGAAAGTTTTGAAAAATTGAAAAATTTGTAATGAAAAATCAAACTTCATTTTATGTGAACGATTTTATAAAATTAATTTTGCACTTTTGAGCCTTTTTTTTGTTTCGTAATATATTTCTCGTTTTTCATGGATACGTTCTTTGTTATATGGAGCCAAAAAGAACAATTTATAAAAAAAAAACATGGCACTTATACCGATATGACCGCAGATGATTTTTGACAAGTGATTTAAAATTTATTCCGTTGAAAAAATGCAATCTGCCGGTTGAACATCGATGAAAATCTGTATTTATTTATAAAATTTATTTAAATGAATAACGAATGTTGTTGCCTGCCAAAGTTTCATAATATTTTATATTGAAGCTTACGAAATAAAAATATTTCAATTCTAGTGACTTCTAATTCGGAATTGTACAATTTTCAATGTCTTTAATTTGCAGATTTTCTAATTTTGAAAGATTCCAATTTGAATTTCAATATTAAAGGCTAAAAATTGGTAATTTGAATGATCGGGAATTTTTTTGAGATAGAGACTGTCTTTATACATCCAGTAATTATTATGTGCGTATATCCTAAGATTTGCACAAAAAAAAAACGCACAACGCGTTAAGAAAATCTTATCTTTATGGAAGTATTAATAGATTAAGATGTGCATAAAGATTGCTGAATAAGAGATTGTGCCTTTATGCAGAAAATGGAATCATAAATTACTTATTATTGTAAAATGAAATTAATAATTTCGTCTATTAGTTGAATGAGGCCGAAAAAGAACAATGGGGAGGAGGTTTGGAATTTCTCATGGCCTGCATAGCAACTTCAGTCGGACTTGGAAACATTTGGAGATTTCCCTTCACAGCTTTGGAAAACGGAGGGGGTGCTTTTCTCATCCCTTACATTATTATTTTAATTTTTGTTGGAAAACCATTTTACTACTTGGAAGCAATCTTGGGACAATTCACAAGCCGATCATGTGCAAAAACGTGGGCCATGTCACCGGCCATGAGAGGTACATGTATCACTATGAAACTAAAGAAACATGTTTTTTTAATACTTAAAATTATAAGATTTATATTTTATAATCTCTTGGAATTATAATTTATTAGATACTACTTATTATTATAAAAAAGTTATTAAATCTTAGGTTTGGGTTACGGACAAGTCTTGGCTGCATTTTGTGTTGTGTCATATTATTGCAGTTTAATGGCCTTAACACTTTATTATTTTATCGCAAGCTTTCAATCGGTTCTTCCTTGGTCCTATTGTGAAAAAAATTGGAGAAATTATTGCCTCGATGCTTTTTCAAATATGTCAAATGGAATTCATTCTGAAAATGTGACTGTCAGCAGCTCTGCAGAATTATATTTCCGGTTTGTTTTTGATCATTAAAAAATTCGTTAGAAATATTTCACACTTAATTTAACAATTTTCTTCTTGCAGAAAAGTTGTTTTGAATGAAATAGATTCGATTGAGGAAGGGATAGGATTGCCATCGTGGTCTTTGGCCCTTTGCCTTTTCTTCAGCTGGTTTTGCTTGTTTGCAATCATGTGTCGAGGAGTAAGAAGTTCTGGAAAAGCTGCATATTTCCTAGCAATTTTTCCTTATGTGGTGATGCTTATTTTATTGGTGAGGGCAGTTACATTGGAGGGGGCGATTAATGGAATATTATTTTTCTTCAATCCGAAATGGGACGCTCTTTTAAAACCCACTGTTTGGTACTCTGCGATCACACAGTGTTTTTTCTCCCTGTCGGTCTGTTTTGGGCCAATTATTACTTATTCTTCTCATAACAACTTCCGTCATCAACTGAGCAGGTAAAAAAATAATAGAATAGTAATAGTATATTATGCACTAAGAGGGAGAAGAGGGACTTTTTCGACAAGTGTGTGTTTTCAGTATGAGTCGTAGGAGAGCGCGCACGAGCCGCGGGCGAGTGCGAAAGTGGGAGCTGGAGACGAGAACTGAAAAAATACTCGAGTCGGAAAAAGTCTCCTCTTCCTTGGTGCTTACGATATTTTTTATAACAAATGCATGGTTTCAGACACGATTGGAACACAGGCATGACTTCTGCTCATATGGAGGAATTTTTGAAACTTTGTTTTTATTTTAATATGAATTTTGAGAATTTTGAAATGTTTTGAAATTTTGAAAATTCTTGAAAGTTTTGAAAATTTATGAAAAATTAAATTAAATTATGCTAAATATGGTAAATTATGGTAATTTATCGGTATTCTATGGTAACTTATCATTTGATAATTTTCATTATTCACCTCTGATGTCACTTTTAACTCCCTAGGGACTGAAAAGTAGAACTTTAGCCCCGCTTCATAGGCATTAGAAATGGCTGAAATCATGCATGTGTTATGAAAAGTTTAATGTATTCTTATATCAATGAACATTTGTAAAATTTTGTTTATAAATGCTTTCCAGGAATTTCGAATTTTTAAGAACGCAATCATCTCAATTAAGTATTCATTAAATGTCAATTATAAATAATGACTGTGCCATCATATAAGTTTTTCATTCAATCAACAATCAATACAATGAAGGATCAAAGTTTCAGCAGCTCATCTTCATGCAAAAAATATTTGGAAATTTATATTTTGAAGCGACGAAAATTGAACATAATATGAAATGTTAACACATTAATTAATTAAATTTTAGTATTACTACTTACAATAATTGTAAATTTTCATAATTACTGTCAATTTATTCTAAATATAAAGTCTAAAAAATTGAACTTTTTAAAATTAAATAAATTGAAAGATCAGTAGATCAAAAAACAACAGAATTATATATTTTACTACGCTCATCAACAAACAAGAACATCAAATTTTAAACTTATAATTCGACTTATAAAGTTACGATTTCAACTTAGAATAAGTTTTCATTAAACATTTTTGATTTGATGCCTGAAAAGGTGCATAATTTTTATTTTAAGGCATTTAAAATTAAACATTTGATTAAAATTGATTTAAACAATTTGTAAACGTGATAATTTTCTAACTCAAACTTTAAAAATAATACGCAATTTGAAAACTGAATTTTCAAAATTATGAGCAAGTTAAATTTAAAATGGTCCGGAATTAAATATAAATATAAATATTGATTATTAAACTTTCTGGATATTTTCTTAATCTCAGTAAAAAGCCACAAGAAGTTTAAGTAATTTCTATAAAAATTATTTCAAGAATGGTTTGACTATTATATAGCGATTTTCTATTTTAAATTTCTCTTTATGACAGTTGTATGACAGGAGATTTTTTTGTTATTTTCTAATTTATCATCTCTAAACACATCATTACAAATTTTGAAAATCTATAAAATTTTATTACAAAATTTAATTTTTAACTGTTTTAATTCCAAGACGTATAATTGCACATCAGTTTCAAACATTTTAAAGTCACTGAAAATGTAGAATTTTATTACAACTAAAGGTTTTCAAAATGAAACAATCCTCAAAATAGAAAAAATTATGAAATTGAAACGTTTAAATATGAATGCGATTCCAAATTTTTTTCGAAATTGAACACAATCTCAAAATTTGAGAATAACGATAATTTAAAAGTGAGAAACATATAATTATAACAAAACATAGTTTAAAATATTTCAAATGTGAATACTTTTTCAATTTTTATTGAGAAACTTCTAAAAAATTTCTAAAAAAATGAAAAAATGTTGAAATAAGAAAAAATCTTTGACTAGTTAACATATCCCTGATTAAAAATTTTTCGACTTAGTTCCGACTTGAATTGCCCCTAATCAAGACATATGCAGACGAAGTGACGACATCTTTCGATGTCTCACTTTTGAGGCGGAGCCAGACTTCATTTTATGTCTTGAGTCGAATTTTTTTGTCTTAAGACAGTAAACGGTTGCCTATGACTGTCAGAATGACCCTTTTCGTCAGGGCAGGTACACCTGCCTTAGTCTATTGGGCTATAGGCAACCGTTTTATAGTCTTAAGACGAAAAAATTCTACTCATGACATGAAATAAAGTCTGGCTTACGTATATAATATATACACACAGAGCGGACGAGCCCAGTCTGAAGTTGCGCACCGAGCCTAGGCTATGTATGTGCCCGTTACGCGCTCTCCCACCACTTGCCCCCATGCGGCGGTGCTCCGCAACGAGAGAGCCGAGCCTAGGCTCGGTGCGCAACTTCAGACTGGGCTTGTCCACTCTCTGTGGATATAGTGTGTCCACTCTCTGTATATATATATAGAATCAATTCATCTAAGGACTTTCATTTGTATTATACTTATTTGGCGAAGGTACCGAAATCGTTTTTTGTTTTCACGTATTTCTCACGGTTTAGGAGATCCTTATAGAAAATTATAATTTCAATCTTTTTGAAGCAAATTTTTTACGCCTATGGTCGTTAAGACCCACAGATTCTGAGTTGTTAACTTGAAAACAACTACTTTAGAAATCGTACAATTTTTTCTCATCAATTTTGTGGGTTGATTTAGAACCAATCTATTCAGATTATTCCATTTTTCAAAAGAGAAAAGGGTAATGTTCCAAACCAATAACAAATTTCTAAAAAATTGCTAACTTCCTTAAATTTTTAAACTATATTTAAGTAAGATAAATATCATTTGGTAAATTGAGTTAATCATTAACACCTCAATTAAAATAAATCTCAAGTATTCATAGGCAACTCTGCAGATTGGAACCAATCTTTGCTTAATATCTCTCTTTTAAAATTTCTTAATGATCGAAATGAAATCTATTTTCTTATAAAAATTTTTTGTGTACTAAAAAAGAACACCAAAAAAGTTCACAATTCAAAAATAGACTTTGAGACTATCTGTTTTTCGGCTCATTAGAGACGAATGCACAATAAATGTACACAACCAATTGAGACTTCCTCATCAGGGGTAATTATAGAAAAACAACAGGTATAAAATGAAAAAATGGTTAGAACAGAAAAACATTATTACCTGAAAATAAACACCGATATAATTGATAGTAATTTATTTCAGTTTTGGCACATATTTCATTCATTAATTCAAATTTGAAATTTCGACATTGGCGAAAAATTCTGAATAAATCCCAAAGTCAGATTATTTTATTTTTTAATTGGAAATTAATTCACACGAATTCAAAATTATAACACAAAACTAAGATCATTGTATCCAATTAATGATTCCATCCCAAACTTTGTTGTATCTAGCAAGATCTCTTCTTGAATCAATAGCTTTGTAACCTCCTTTTTTTATAAATAGCATTTTCATGAACTCCATCTTTTTTTTATTTCTCTCATGATACAAAATTTTAACATCATCCCCATTACAGTCATGACCATGTGTGAGTCTATGATTTGTGAGGACCGAATAATATCTTGCACTTCTGTGAAAATTATCTTTATGTTCCTCTTTTCGTGTTTCAAGTGATCTCCTTGTTTGCCCCATGTAACCCAATTCTCATCACTTTCCTTGAAGTTCATACTACGAAAAATTTTTGATAAGAAGTTTATTTCTTTATATATTTATTTAATATTTTACTCCACTTTGTGTCTCTTGGTGACGAAAATCCAAAGATTGTGATCCTACGATTATTCACTATTTTACAAAACAAAACAAAACACTTTGTTTCAATTTGTTATTTTTAGTTCAATTCTTTTTAAATTTGAAAAATGTTTACAAAAGCCAATTCTTTACAACAACAAATTCCTTTCGGAATACGGAGAAACGAAACGAGATTCACGCTGTTTGCAGGCACGTCATATACTGACTACGAATTGTCTGAACCAATACATCTAAGAAAATCTCATATATTACGAGAAGAATTTTGGAGACACTTCTAATAAAGATAGATATTCACGACTCGAACTTAGAACTCTTGCTTGGATGAAACTGTCGCTTTTTCGACAATATCTCCCAAATCCCAACCTCTTGTAAAAGACACATATTAGAAAATTTTCAAAAGACTTCATGGAATTCATTTAGATATTTTTAGCCTTCAAAATCAAGATTTGGAGAATACCTACTTGTGGCAAAATTACTTAGTTTTTATAAGTACCGAGATGACATTTTGATTATATTTACAGAATTTTAATAACAAAATAGAGTAGATCTAAGAATATCCAAAGTAGATACAATAACACATAAGCCTCTGTGAAAATTATAAAATTGTAAAAATTAAAGCATAAATGTTAGTCAAAATACAAGTACAGTACACAATGGTACATGATAAGATATGCACATATTGTTAATATTGCACCATCCTCAGAATACCATTTTTTGTAGGCAACGAGAGTATCATTTCTTTTACCTGAGTGCATGTAAAAACTTTTTGGCAACCTTATTTCTTGATGAGTACCAGGATGACATCCTAATTAGTTGTAAAACTGAAAATTGTATATATAACATGTTGGCAACATCATCTTATTATAAGTACCAGGTTAACATTTTAATGAGTTGTAAAAAATTAAAAAACCTGAAAAATTATTACAGGAATAATGTACACATTTATTTTTTTGCGAATTGGTAAACGCGAAATACTGCCTATCATCTCATATCAGTTTTGTACATTTTCATTTTTACTTTGAAAAGGAATTCACATCGGTTAACAGCTTCCATTGCATTATATAAAAAATCAATTTATACGCTTGCTGAGTTACGAACTGGTCGCGGGTTACAAACCGGGGCCTTTACCTCAGTGCCAAGATCAAATGTTGTGGGTTGTTTTAGAACTAATCTATGTTTTGTTTTGTGTTGTAAAATAGTGAATAATCGTAGGATTACAATCCCTGGATTTTCGTCACCAGAAGACACAAAGGAAAGTAAAAATAATAAATAAATATATAAAAAATAAACTTTTTATCAAACATTTTTGGTAGTATGAACTTCAAAGAAATTGTTGAGAATTGGGATACATAGGGCAAACATGGAGATCACTTAGATCACCTGCTAGATACTATAGAATTTGGGATAATATCATCAATTGAATACAATGATTTTAGTTTTGTGTCATAATTTTGAATTGGTGTGAATTGATTTCTAATTAAAAAATAAAATGATCTGATTTTGGGATTCATTCAGAACTTTTCGCCTATCTCAAAGTTTAAATTTTCAATTAATGAATGAAATATGTACCAAAACTGAAATTACTATCAATTATATCTGTTTTCATTTTCAGGTAATAATGTTTTTCTAATCTAATACAGCTCCACAAAAAAAAAGTTGTCAGCCCCAGAAACCAGAATAACTTTCCAGCAATCTAAAGGTACTAGATCACAAGTTGATCTTGAAACTACCACCTCAAAACATCATTGTAAAAGAGACCCTGATTCAATCTACTACGTATGCAGTGAATTCTATCCACCAAAAACTCTCAGGACAATTTCTGAGCAAAACAGAACGATTTACGAAGATTGTTATAATTTCACAATTGCTGATCAGGATAAAGAATGGGTGCCACATAAAATTTGCGATTATTGTAGATCACAATTGACTCGTTGGCATGAAAGTGAAAATATTGAAGATCTTAAATTAAAAAGTCGAACTTTATGGGCAGAACCCACTTGTGAAGAGGATTGCTATTTCTGCAAGAACGATGTTACTGGATTCAATAAAAAAAATGAAAGAAGCATTGCTTACGTCGATGTTCTGACAGTAATGAGACCCATCAAGATGTGCAATACAGATAAGAAAGGTATTGAAGAAATTGGATTATTTCTTCTCGGGGAAGTTTAGAGATCCAAAAAGACGCTAGCGAAGAAGAATGCTCCAGTGAATCTGACATTGATGGCGAATATGTAGGAAGTAAAGAAAAGAAACCACACAAGCAACTGCCTATAGGAATAGAGGAAGAGATTTCAGGAAATATTTCACAAAAGAAAAAGAACCTTCATTAGTTTACTGTCACGATATAAATGGATTGGTGGATGTATTAAAACCAGGGATTTACAGAGCCATCGAATGGAGACTATTCATAGATTCCTGTAAGAGAAGTTTAAAAGCTGTTTTGCTTCTCAATACGAATATTTTGCTCCCATACCGGTAGCACATTCAACTACGTTGAAAGAGAATTACGAAAATATGAAGGTGGTATTGGATAAATTGAAATATTCAGAACACAATTGGCGGATTTGTGGGGACTTCAAAATATTGTGAATAATTCTGGGTCAGCAATCAGGTAACCCAGGATCAGAGAACATTATCAACCTCCCGTTAGTGGATCCGGCGAAAGTTTTACTGCCACCTCTGCACATAAAACTGGGCATGGTGAAGCATTTCATATCAGCATAAGAAGATAGCTGTTTTATATATCTTCAAAGACAATTCCCAGAACTATTGGATGCAAAACTAAGAGCAGGAATATTCGATGGACCTCAAATCCGGAAAATGTGTAGGGATCAGAATTTCGTCACAACTATGAACAAAGTGC
>JAUMHM010094667.1:0-25285 GCA_032362435.1 Melikaiella ostensackeni
CATAAATCTGAGAGTTTTATCTGACAGAAATATTCAACAATTTACGACAAAAAAAATTTCTTCCAAAAACGTTACGTTGTCCGATAATAAAAAGGTAAATATTGGTTCAAAATTTAGAAGAGCACTGAACATTGTATTAATGATACTGTCAGTAGATCTACTATGAATACTCCGAGTCGAATGTTATTTAGAGTTGATCAGAGGGGTGAGTGAATCGATGATGTCGAAGAATTCCTAGAGATCCATATTCAAGTGGAAAAACTTCGAGATTTGGAGAGTTAGAGGAAAACTGCCGCGGAAATATAGAATAGGTCCAGACTTATAATAAAAATTATGTAGATAAACGACGTAAGAAACCTTATAAATACTGTTAATGAAATTATCTTATGTTGAGGAATATTTATAATACTCCTGAAGCGTGAAAAAATCTATTCCCAAATTTAAAGGACCATTTTCAATTGCAAAAAAACTGCAGAATGCTAGGTATGTAATAGGTGATATTGAAAGGTTTCAAAATATGTACACAAATACCTTATCAGGGGATATGGGAAGCTGAAAATATTCGTCCATGGTTTAGAACCAAAAATGTTTGATAAAAATATTATCTTATCATTTTATCAAAGTCCGCGAGAGACTGTAAAGTCAGGATTGGCAGAACTGTCGTAGCTATAATAATTTTTCTTTTTTTTTGAGAACTGCCGTATCAGTTCTTCTACCTATTTGTGGAACAAGCAATTCTAAAAACTATATAACTTACGAGAAAATTGGAAGTCCCATCTTACCCCGGTGTCCTGTCCCGCCTCGGTCTCCACTATGAAATATTCAAGACAATAAAATTAAATAGTAATATGAATAGTATTCAGACGCATCTTAAATCTGAATGTAGTGCCTGCTGCTAACACAAAGTTTGATTTAAGACTTTTATAAAGTGTTCAGTACACCCATTCCCAATCAATCACTGAGAAAATAATAATCGATCAAAGTACAAATTGAGCGCAAGGCAGGTGAGCATATCCCGTGAATGTTTTTCATTTCAAGTTTGAAAGTTTCGAAATGTTTAATATAATGCTTTTGAGCAAAGCGAGGAGAAAATTGAAATAGATAATACCTTCCTAAAGTTTCCTATTCTATAAAGTTTCATATCGTACCTATGGTCTTGATAAGCCAACCTTTATGCAAAAAAAATTAATTAAGAAAATCGGCCTTGCTTAAAGACAAAGAGGTCTTACGTTATGTGAACCTAAAAATAGGCTCACCTTCTTCTTTCAAGACCAAAAACGGACTTAAATCTAGCTATAAGTTCAAAAACGGGCTTAAATTTAAGTGTAACAAGAACAAGCTGTAGCTCAAACTAGACTTTTTTTCTGTGTATTGTTTTGTCATTTTTAGGAATAATTTTATAAAAGCCATTTCTCTTAACTTTTCTAAGAAAGAAACACAATGTATAATTCATAAAATACTGAAAAATCAAATCAACAAAACTAAAATATATTTGAATAAAGTAATTTTTCTTTTTGAAAGAGACAACTGTATTCCTTGCTGTATCCCCGACTTTTGGATTTTCATATCTTTGATTCAGCTATATATCACTTCGTGAGTTTCAAAAGTCACACAAAACTGAAACATCTCGAGGAATTTTTCGGTTAGTAAGAAATGCATAGAAATGATATAAGTTCGAATCCAAGCTTTTGAAAATTATGCAAATTTAAAAACAAATTCTTCTTTTGATTCCATCAATTTTTATTTCAATAAGGCATTTCTAATATTTATCATTTTAACGTAAATTGTGAAATCAATGGTGAATTTCAAACCTCTTCCAAAACTATTCATATTTTATTCGCGCTGTTTTCAGACTTCCAACATTTTAATTTCAGCTGTATTATATGGGCATATATCTTGAACATTTTACTTTTTGATAAAAAAAAGAATGATAAAATTTATGTAGGCACTACATTAGATATTTCGCTATATTAGCTAGAGGGATGTACTTAATAATGATATTCTGCAGTTGAACAGACAAAAACTACTGTCTTCAAATAGATATTAATGATAAAAAATATTCAATTAATTAAAATCGACTGTTATGCAAAACAATTTATTTGCTACAAATTAGTAAGTACGTGTTTGTTCAGGAAACACAGTCACAAAGGTCTAAATATGAACCACAAGCGCATATTTATAAACATTTCAAAAAATTAAATTATATTTTGAGGAGTATCATGGTTGTAACGGTCGTTTTTGAATTTTGTTCGCAGAAGATTTATTTTTTCGAAATACTATTCCACTGAAAAGCAGAATAGTTGCGCAAAATAGTTTAGGTTGGTTCCTTCCTTTGATTATTACTCAAATTTCAACTGTTAATAGTTTTTTTAACGCGTGCGAGCTTGCTTTTCAAAATAAACTATGTAAATATAACCATAACGGTCGAAATGTCAAAATCGAACGAAATGCAGATTTTTTCGAACGAGCATGATTTTGATTTAATTATCTTGAACTGAGGTAAACGTCCCAATAATCGTGACGCCACTGAAATTCCATTTGATACTATAAAATGCTAAAGATGAATGAGTTTTATCATTAAATGTTACTTTTAACATATTTTTTATAGTACACTGGAACCTCCATTTAACACCCCTCCATATAACGTCTTCGCAGAATTTCCGTCGGCTGCATTCGGTGATGAAGGGGACCAAGGAGCCGAAAGAAGCGCTGCGAACTCAGCGGAGTTGAGCAGTTCCGTAGCCACAAAGCAGGCAATTCAAACCCGAGACAGCCTCTAAACCGAGGTTCCAGTGTATATTCAAATTATAACCAAGTTAAATGACTATTGAAACCATCACGATTACTGGCTTATATTACTGTGTTTTATAACTTTATTTTGTATCGTCATAGTTTTTAGGCACAAAAAGCATAAGGAAATGTGGATTGAGCTAAGCTGACTTCATTATAAATCGAACATTCAGACCTCGATTACTTCAAATCTGAAGTATTAATCTATTGAAACTATTTTTACTGTATACTTTTACACTATAATAGATACCTTGATACAAAAATTCCTTTTTAATTTATCAGAATTACTTAGATACATTTCAGGGACATAAAAGTGAATGGTTCTAGATATATGCCCATATCTTTGTTTAACGATTCAAACATGTGATTAATTTATAATAATAAAAGTCAAAATAAATTATTCTGCAAATCCCCATTTTAAAGATTTTGTCAATATTGTTGGTTCGTTTCCAACGTGCAGTCTAAAAGGTGCTGAGGGACATTTTGACAATTTTACAGAACGAAAAAACATTCTGTAAAATCGAAATCACCATTTAAAGATAAAACAAATGTCCACTCTCTAGCTGAAGTGTTACTGAATTGAGACCAAAAAAGTTTTACCAAAAAAGTTTTATCAAAAAAAATTATCCAGTTTATAAGAAATAGGTGTGAAAGTTGACAATGTCAAAACTGACACTAACCTAAAATTGGTACAGGCTCGGTTGCGAAAAGCGATAAAAAATAAAATTCTTAGTTCCAATAAAAAATAATGACTTACTCCCGAAATACTTAGTTTCTAAATATGGGTAAGAAATGTTTGATGTAAAAAGCTAGCCAGTTCCAAGTAAAAAATAGAATTTTCAAATTTTTTACAAAAATAAAAACTTGCTCCCGAGATGCTGAATAAGAATCAAAAATATTTCTTTACTTCGAGGGTTTATTTCTATTACCTGGGGATATTTTTAAAATTAATTAAGGGATGATATCCTCCATAGAAATGTCATCAAAAAGAGACACAAAACAAGAAAAATGTGCAGTTATGTTTTATAATTCAGGGGGGGGGGGAGATTGAGGGAGGTAATTTTGAGGAATGATACAGCGTATACAATAGAATGTTCTTTCATGCCCTAGTAAATTTTTTTCTCATTCCAAAATTGTGTAAAGCACCAGATTTTGAAGTACAATCTGATTTAATTTCAGGGGTAATCTTGTTTCATGTAAGAGTGAGTTAAAAGAGTAGTAATGGTCTGCACATTTTTTGTAATACATATTGTGACGTGGTATTTCGCCCACGTACAAAAAAATTGACGTTAGTTTTTTCAGAAATCCATAAAATACTTGGTCAAGCAAACAATTTAATAATCCTGTCATTTGACAAAGACCTTGTTTCAGGATGGCGTGTTGCCCATCTGAATCCTGCACAACGTTTAGGGAAATCTATGCCTAAACCATTACCAGACTGGAGGTTCCTACGAACCTCAGAATAAATTATTAAAACTCCGCGTATTTTGTTCTTTCTGTTATCATACTAGGCACTTCCAGGGCCAGGTACGCTGTCAAAACACTCAAAAACCTAACCTCCAATGGGAAAGGAAGTTGGGTAGATACCGTTAACGAATGTTCAGAAGACAAGCAGAGTTTTGGAATCAGGAGGAGGCAGAGTGGGAGTTTAATTGAACCGAAATGAGTTGACAAGTCACTGTCAATCAATCGGCCACAACGAGAAGCGAGGCGGCTACCTAGCTATCATGTGTCAACAATCAGTGTTCATTGGCGGTTGGAGCATTATTTAGTGTCAGTGGCACGATCTACTTCGAGTATCGGACAGTCGAGCTACGGTCGGCAATGTACTCGTAGTTGTCAAGTTAGGATTGTGTCTCATCGGAGCGGGACTGTTACCCCCGCTCCCCATGAACGAACCGGGAGAAAGACTGAACAATCCATTCTGTGTTCGACCCTCTCAGTGAGCGTTAGTAGCTCAGGGAATGTATTAATTGCGAGTGTCGCTAACGTGGAGATTGGAAATTATTTTGTATTTCCCATACGGCATGATTCTGCATTTGTCTAAAAGGCGTAATTTGGAATTGAAGTTCTGGGATATCTTCCTCAAATAATTGCCAGGTATGTCCATCACTCTCCTAGCTCTGAGTCACTGCCCTTCCAGTTCTAACTGAGCGTTATAAAAATATGACTTGAATAATGTTAATATTTTGACTTGAATAATGTCTCTGGTGCTTAGTTTCAAAATGTAATAAGCTAGTTAGAGTTGGTCATGGTTCATGATAGTTTATCGCTCAGACTCTCTTACTTGTTGCAAAATGGCGTCGTTATTCACTTGCCCTTCTGATACGACTGTCGCCATGTTGCAACAACAAGTAATCTTTCTCTAATTTGATAAATTTCTGAGGAATTTTCAATTATCAGTCAACTTCATTTCTGATGAATCGATGGTTAAATATCGTTATTATTGAACCGCCTTTAGGCGTAACTATAGCATTTGCATTCTTCGTACGGTGATTTCTTAATTCTACATGGTTGCCATTCGTGGATTTCGACTGGATATTACTTTCATTGTGAGGCGTTCAGCCATAATAACTAATACCCTTTGTTACCAGTACTCCATGGTTTTTATACTTTTATTATTCCCACAGGGAGGATTCGCTACACCCTACCCCATCCCTCACTGTGTTGGGCTAGCGGGATTGTATAGTTTAATTGACTGTGCATATTAATATTTCATGAGTTTTTGGATATTTTGATCTAATAATTTAAAAATATTCTGGCACCCTTCAGACTTGACTTTATTATAAACATTAAAACTGAAGCTGACTTGGACTTCAGCCTTAAAAATGGAAAATGAGGATGATAGGTTATAATGGCGCCCAGAAACGTGGGGCGTGGGTGAAGCCGAATAGGCTTTTTGGATAGTAAACCACTCTTAATAAATGGTAGTGAAAATCAAGAAAATAAATTCTAGAATTTTGGGCTTTACAGTCCGCTGAGTTTAGAATTTTAAAAATAATTCTAAAAATCCTATAACTAGGAGCGACTAATTGAAAATAAATAATCACAATGTTTGATCCGGTGATAGCTATTAAAACTAATTGAAAAAGTAGCGTAAAATTAAAGGTTTAGACAACGGATTGTTATAAATGGGCCTCAGGTATTTTGGTGAGTCATATTTTACACCTTTTATATTCAGTCACTCCTAAAAGCACCTGTAAGGATATAATTAACTGAGCGTTGACTTTAGAAATACAGAAACAAACAAATATCTTGAATGATTGTTATTAGTTGTAAATAAAATGGTCTGTACAGTTTTAAAATTGAATCAAAATTAAATGATTGATGAATGGTCGACTTGACGATTTCATAAAGTGAATAGAAATTGAATGACTTATCATATGTAGTAGTCACTAATAAAATATATTCTACAATTACGAATCAGATCCAAATTCAAAGAATTAAACTGTAGTCGTTGTTAAGTCGACAATTTAATTTTGAAAAGTAATTCTAAAATTGATTGACTGCTATTAGTCGTTAATAAAATAGACTTTACAAGTTGAAATTCGATTGAAAATGTAATGATTATTCAGTAAGTTCGATTTTACAATATATTTCAAACTAATGACTTGCTTAATAGTCACAAATAAAATCGACTTCACGATTTAGAAATTAAATGGAAAGAAATTTGAGGATTTATCAATAAATTCGATTTTATAAATCGAATAAAAAATTGAATGACGTCTTAAAATCTTGACATCAAAGCAAAACTAAACACTTTATAAATAAGATCAACCTTATGATTTTATAAATTGAATGGAAATTATAAGTGAGTCATAAATGCAGCACATTATAATTTGATCAGAAATGAAATCAGAATAATATAGATGGAAACTGCTCGGGGTTGAACACAGAATCACTTATTTCAACTAATGGGTCATTTTTGAAAAGGTCGTGTAAAATTGGGATTGAGTAAATAAACATGATGGGTCGTTCAGAGAACCTGTTTTAAAATAGTAAACAAATAAAATGGAATATCGATTGAACTATTAATTCCGTAGTGAATTAGAAATTTTGAAATCAGTTTAAAAGACTTTGTAATCAAGTCGATTCAAACTTATGCTTTATCAATTGAGAAGACTTTGTAAATAAGTCGGTTCAAAATTAAGCTTTATGAAAAAATCAGTTAAATCGTCCGTATAATAAGGAAAGCAATTCAAATAAAATGTTATTTTGTTTTATTGGAGATCAAAATAATTAGTTATTAAATTCGATAAAGTACTGTCGTTAAAAAATTCTAATACGATCGCTCAGTGAAGTAAATTTAAGTTAACAAAAGAGTAAGGAGGAATAAAATTTCGTTGGCGTTGCTTGTCACATTTGGTTTTCCTAAGCTAATAGTCTTAATAGTTGGGGGATCAGGTATAGTGATTTCGCATGTTCTTATTATTACAACGCCAAGTGAGAAATTTTGACTTAAAGCATAGGCTCTACATAAAGTGATGTATGGTAAGTTGAAATAAGCTCAACTGAATTGCATTAAGCTGAAATAAATTCAACGAAATTGCGTCATATATAGTAAGATTCAATCACCGAATTATATATGTTGTTGCCTATTAGCCCTTTGGAGGGCTAAATACTCTAGCGGCATGTTCTCTCTTCCAAGTTATATTCAACGGGCATATTCGACCGTAAACCGGTCTCTGTCTTAAACTTGAGTCAAAGTTAATTCAACTCTCATGTAGCAATACGATTAAAGTATCAGAACAATCTGGGATATGGTTCGCTCGGAGTTCTACCATGATTTAGGCCATGTTAATATTGGCAAATCTAGTTCCCACTAGAAGTAAGATTTCAATTATATTCAAGGCTTTTATAGATTCGTCGCCTGAGAAAAATAGCCGACCAGTCTAAAGCTTGGAAGGGTTAGTGAGGGCAGGTGATCGGCGTGTTCGGTCCGGGTGAGCCTCGTCTTATGGGTGGGCAGTTGAAACGTGGTATTTTGCTCACGCACAAAAATAATTAGGAGTAGCTATTTAGAAGTCCATAAAATACCTGGTCGAACACAGAATCCAATAATCCTGCCATCTGCCAAAGACTTCGTGTCAGGATGGCATGTTTCCCATCTGAATCCTGCACGATGTTTCGGGAGATCTGTAAAACTTCACTGCTTAATCCATTAATAGACTAGAGTTCCTATGAAACTCAGAATAAATTATTAAAACTCTACATATGATGTTCTTTCTGTTTTTACACTAGGCGCTTCCAGGGCCGGGAGCCCTGTGAAAACGCTCGGAAACCTAACCTGCAATGGGAGAGGAAGTTGGGTAGATCCCGTTCACGAATGGTCTGACGACGAGCAGAGTTTTGGAATTAGGCGGAGGCAGTGTCGGAGTTGAAATAGACCGAAATGAGTTGACAATCACTGTCAATCAGGCAGACACAACGAGAAGCAAGGTGGCTGCCTGCCCAGCAAAAAAAAAAGAGCATTGATACGGATTGGGGCTGATTACCATGTATCTTCATGTATCATGTAACATCTACTAAATATTTAAAATAAATACTTTATGCCCCGCACGTTGGTCGTCCTATTACAAATTAAACTGTATAAATCAATACTTGCTAAAATTCGCCGTCACGAATTGGGGCGAATTCAAGTGTGCATTTCACTCTCACAAATTAAGACGCATTGACCAATGTTGAAGCGTTTGCGTGCTGACGCATTGAAGTGAATTCGCTGACATCAAACTTGAGCGCCGTATTTGTACGTATAGAAAGATTCCAAATTGAAATACCGTCTTCTCGAATTTACACGCATTGACACACTGGTCCAATACATCATTGTCGCAAAGCGGGAGCCGCGGCGTGTCTTAATCTTTTCAATTCAAAGCGTATCAATTCTTTCTTTTTTGCATGGTGGCTGTCAAGTGTCAACAAACAGTGTTAATTCGCAGCTGAACATTATTTGTAGGGCTTATGATATATGACAAATAGCGGCCCACATCCACTGAATGTTCAGTGGCAGACAAGACAGTCAAATTTAACAAGAAATATAAATTTTATTCGACTAAAGGCACATTGTGCATACTTGAGTATTTTCACAGTGCATACTCGACGACGGTCGTATAAAAAGTGAAAGTTGAGATCACAGACTGCGTCTGGTCTGGTTGAAGGCAACTCTCCAGAACTATATGTCTGAAACCTAGATAGGAAACTCATGTGCTGAAACGGTCAGCCTGATATTGGAGTGAGGGGACTAAGACCCTATATATTTAGTATCAGTGGCGCGATCTACTGCGGGTATTGGACAGACGAGCTACGGTCGGCAACGTAGTTGACAAGTTAGGGTTGTATATCATCAAAGCGGAACCTCTTACCCCCGCTCTTCGCAAACGAACCGGAAGAAAGGCTGAATGAACCCATTCTGTCAGGCACGGTCAACTCTATGGAAAATAAATGAAAATAAAAATAGTCAGTGCCATATGCGATCGTCAGGGAAACTCAATACCCCACGCCCAAGTCCGGAAAATTCCCCAATTTCTCCCTATAGAGTTGACCGTGCCTACATTCTGTGTTCGACCTTCTAAATGAGTGATAGTAGCTCAGACAAAATATTAATTGCGGGTGTCGTAAACGTGAAGATTGGAAATTATTTTGTATCCCCTATACGGCCTGATTCTGCATTTGCATAAAAGGCGTAATTTGTAATTGAAGATCTGGGAAATCATCGTCAAATAATTGTCAGATATCTCTATCACTCTCCTAGCTCTGAGTCACTGCCCTTCCAGTTCCGACTGGGCGTAATAATAATTTGACTTGAATAATGTTAATATTTTGACTTGAATAATGTCTCTGCTGCTTATTTTTCGAATGAAATGAGCTAGTTAAGAGTTCTTCATTGTTCGTGATAGTTTATCGCTCAGACTCTTAGTTGTTGCAAAATTGCGTCGTCATTAACTTGCCCTTCTGGCACGAGTATCGCCATATTGCAACAGGTAATCTTATTCTAATTTCATGAATTTGAAGGAATTTTCAAGTATCATTCAACTTCACTTGTATTAAATCGAGGTTTAAATGACGTTATTATTGAACTGCCTTTAGGCGTAACTATGGAATTTGCATTCTTCGTACGATGATTTCTTAATGCTACATGGTTGCTATTCGTGGATTCTTACTGGATATTAATTTAATTGTGGGG
Source organism: Melikaiella ostensackeni (assembly GCA_032362435.1). NCBI lineage: Eukaryota > Metazoa > Arthropoda > Insecta > Hymenoptera > Cynipidae > Melikaiella > Melikaiella ostensackeni. The sequence goes on from JAUMHM010094667.1 coordinate 9,971, forward strand.
CGTTCAGCCATAATAACTAATACCCTCTGTTACCAGTACTCCATAGTTTCTATACTTTTATTATTCCACCAGGGATGATTCGCTACTCCCTACTCCTCCCCTCACTGTGTTGGGCTAGCAGGCCTGTAAAATTTAACTCAGTGTGAATATTAATATTTCATGAGATTTTGGATATTTTGGTCTAATAATTTAAAAATACTCTAGCGCCCTTATATATGCATATTATTATAATATTTTATATTACCTTTTATATTTCTAATCGGTATTTTCTGAAACTAGAATGTTTTAGCTAAAATTCCAGGTACCTAATAAATTCCCAGCACAAACCCTTCTTAAAAATAAGAGCGCTGGAACTTTGTCTTTAGGTTTTCCTCAAAATAGAATAACATTGCATTATCTTTCTTTAACATGCTCAAAAGTAAGTGAATAAAACTTCATTAACCATGAAATTGAAGTTCGGACCTCTTTATCTATTTTCCACCCATATTAGTTTTCATATGTGAATAAGTTTTTTTGTAATGCGTGAATGAAATAATTATTTTGTCGCGAGTAAAAATTGTGATTCATCTCCGAAGCCTCGTTTCCTAGGGAACAACAAATGTTTTCAGATACCACGTTTCGAGTAAAACCAATAATTTTTTGAAATACTTGTCCGCCATATTTCATCCGCCGATTTGTTCTCTCATCCGCCATTTTGTTCTTGGATATTTTGACTTTAGATTCAGAATCAGCGATCCAAGAAACCATATATGGGCGTAATTAGAATTCATTTTTGTATATTTTGATGGGTTTGCCAACTTTTGGCCACGGAACCGGTTTTCCTGGCCCACTGTGAACTGATGCGATGCAAAACTACCCCTGAAGTTTCAATACTTTTGAGAATTAATTTTGTCTTAATCACCTTTTCACTTTCAAAAGTTGTATGAAATTATTTCAAGAAAAAAATTTTGAAATCTAAAAAGTTCGTCAATCTAATCTAATACATCTAATCTAATACGTCTGGAATTTGTCTCTTTTTTAATGAGAGCAGTAGTCACATTCTCACTAGAATAACTGGACTAGTAAGTTCTAGTCAGAAGCTGTTCGAGTCTTAGTAAGTGTGGTCCGTTTTGTTAAATATTTCCAATTTCTACCCAAACAAAAAATCACAATGTTTATAATATAAATATTCAAAAATACATCAAATGAAATTTTGAGAGTTTTTACGGCCTATAATGGTTGCCTCCTTTGTTCTACTGAAAATATCTAAGTCAACCCTGGAAAAGCCTGACTGAGCCCTCATAAGGGCCTGCAATGGCTGCCCTTAACAACAATCTGCGCATGCGTGATTCCTGTTGACGCCGCGGGTGTGCGCAGTGAGTCTGTGAGTCGCCCTTTTGCAACAGCTGTTAACAAAGCTACGACACGAAGCATCACTTCTTTCAAATTTCATATATTATTTCAGTCATTTATCAGAATATTGAAAAACAGTAAGTACAATTCCTGACAATGAGTGCAGTTAAATATTTTGGTTCAAGTTTGAAGTGAATTTAGTCTTCATGGGAGACAAAACAAAATGGTCCTTTAAGCGAGAACAAAACTGTGTTTTTCTGATTGCAATTATTGCCTCGCAAAGGCCAGCTCAAAATTTACACACGGATTAGTTGATCAATAACAAAAATATCCATCTAAATTCGGAATAAAATCAATTTTACTGGTTTAATATCATCGATATTGTCAGGCGATAAAAGGGTACTCTTGTTAAGGCGTGGTTAAAAGTTCCAGCTAGAACCTGGTTAAAACAGCGTTACAGAACTAGTCCAGCACTACCAAAATAAAATCTCTGATTATTCTTTAGAGAAAAAGTGAGGCCTGCCTCAGGCTCTTTTCCCGACTCGATTTGAATGATTTGGTCTCTAGAGATAGTTCGAGAGATTTGGGTCCATTTTTACGACTTAATTTATAACAATCGAACCTTGAGGATACCGAGAGTGGGACAGACAGAATATTCAAGGTTTCGCTATCATAAAACTATGTAATCCCTTTTAACACTTTGAAAATTATTATTTATTTATTTCAATGTATATATTTATATGTGACAACCATTATATTTATATTTATATACAGTATTTCTCTGATGGTGAATCTGAAAATGTTATCTGTTTTTACGTATCACGTACAGTTAACAAAGTACATACAAAATATAATATATTTTTAATTGTTCAGTTCAAATCTTAGACATTTGTAATTGTAAAAATCAGTAGATTTTGATTTTTAACTTTCGAATCTCTAATTTCAAAATTGAAAAAAAAGATCTAGTTTTGAAGAGGCTCTTACATATGGGGCCAATTTCATGAAAATTACAAGTTCACAAGTTACAAGTTACTATATTATTAGTTTGTAATTACAAATTCTTGTGTTTTGTGTGAATTGATAAATCTATAATTCTAAAACGAATTTTTGATGAATTCAATTAGGTAATTTCAAATTGGGTGAAGTGGGTAATTTTGAAATTCACGTTTGATAATGGATAAATTTGATATTATAAAGGAATTTACAAACAACTCAGTTTTGGAATTTAGGAATTTCAAATTTGGTAAAGTGGGTAATTAACCATTTTTTTTGTCCACTTGATGAATTTAGCATTTATTAATAAATTTACGAAGAGTCACAAGTTTGGAAATATCGAATGTCGAACTTGGTAAAATTAGAAATGTCTGAAATTCCACATTTGTCCCAAATTGTGCATTTATTTATTTATTTGTTTAGAAAGTTGATACATTCGAAAGTCAGTTCTGCAAAACAACGAGCTAAATATATCGTTACCCAAAAAGAGATAAGTTTTCTACTTTTAGTTGCTCTTTTTAAAATTTTATTCCGAATGTCAAAACTACCTTACCGACAGGTAACGCGGATCGATTAGTAGCATACAAAATTGAACTGTATGTGAGAGTCGCTAGTGACTATGAAAATACCACGTCCATACGTCATATATGTTCTCTCTCTTTCCTTGCGTCGGGACTACTGAATTTTGAACAGATGATTACGCTGTTTACTCTATTAAACCGGGAAATCGTCGTTTTATTGATAAAGTCTGAAGTTTTAGAATGTAAAGTTACATCCGCGAATACTTCGTCAGTGTCAGAGTTCTGTGTAAAAAAATGAGTTTGCAGATGTGACACTATAACGCTTCTGCTTTGTACCCTCTCTTTGTCGACATCCGTCTGCTCTGAGATGATTTCCCGGTTTCAGAAAATACATATTTTCACCCAAAGTATTAATTTCCCCTATATGAGAAGGTTCCTGAGCAAAATAGATCAACCCTAGGAATATATAGAATCCGGAATATTAGGTGAGTCTTCTTTATTTTATTTTCAGGGAGTGAAAGCGAATTACATATGGGACCAGTGCCGTATCTATTATAAAAAAATTCAAAGTCCGATTATCCAACCCCCTTAACAGTCTAATTTTACTTCAGCTTCTTTTACCCTTAAATAAATTATTGAATAACTTTCAGCTAAGAAATACTGTTTTGAAACTGAACAGAGTAAAGCAAGAGATTTTGACAACTCGAAAAGAACTCAATGAAAAAAATCAAGAATATGAAACTTTGAGAAAGTGTTTCTCGAGACTAAAAAAAGAACTCGCAATCACAGACATGAATTTAAATAATCTTATTAGTGAAAACATGACTCTTCGCAAAAAATTCGAGGATACGAAACAATGGATGGAAAATAAAATAACTAAAGATCAACACGAACGACATAATAATGCACGTTTTAATGATTTGCATAAAAGCAGAGAGTTGACGAATTTAAAGAAAAAATCCGAGGAGGATTTTGTTGCTATTGCAGAACTTCGAAACAAGTAAAATCAAATAAAAAATTAAAATAAATTGATACTTTGGATATCAGGGTGTCTACTTAAATTCTAGAAAATAATTCCCTGACAGTTCCAAGGTTTTTCTAGATATTTCTAGATTTTCTAGGTATAATTTTTTTTAAAGTGGAGCCATTTAAGTATTAAGTACTGCATTTTTCAAAGCAATCGACCCTATACACTATCAAATTCAAAGCACTACATAATACTTAAGTAACCAAAATTTATTATCCACTTAGAAATGGTTGAATTTTAAGTAATTATCATAAGAAATTGGGATACAATTTCGCGAGTTTATAATAAATAATGTTCTTTCAGTCCTTGTAAATATCTAAATGGGTAAAATAATTAACTTTTTTCTTGAAAATGTATATTTTCAGGTTGAAAATTCCACTGTTTTGTAAAAAATTCATATTTTGGGTCTGAAATTTTAACAGTTTAGTAGAAAATTCAACCATTTGTAAATTCATATTCTCGGGTTGAAAATTCGTCCTTTTGGTTTAAAAATTGATCTCTTCTGGAAGAAATTTCATCTTTTTTAGTTAAAAATGCAACAGCTTGGTTGAAAAATAATCTCCTTTGGTTGACGATTCAACTATTTGGTTGGAAATTAACTTTTTCGATGAAAATTCATATTTTCGGGTTCAAAATTCAACTGTTTCGTAGAACATTCGCCTTTATTCCATTTTTTCTAATAGTTTGGTAAAAAATTCAACCACTTGCTTGAAAATTCAAGAGTTTCATTGAAAACGAACCTTTTTGTTGAAAATTCGTCTTTTTGGTTTAAAAATAAATCTATTTTGGTAGAAATTTCATCTTATATGATTAAAAATGCAACTGTTTTGTTTCAAATTAATCTATCTTGGTTAACGAACTATGTGATTCAAAATTAACTTTTTTGTTGAAGATTCATATTTCCGGGTTCATAATTCAACTGATCCGTAGAAAATTTATCTTTTTGGGTGAAAAATTCAATAATTTGGTTCAAATATTTTTTCTTTCTTGACTGAAAAATCTTTCTGGGATAAAAACTCAACTTTTGTTGAAAATACATTTTTTTTTAAAGAATTTATCTCTTTTAATAGAGAATTAACATGTTTTGGTTGACAATTCAACTATTTTGGTAGGAAATTCAACTATTTAGTTGAAAAGTATTTTTTTTGTTGAAAATTTATATTTTCGTGTTAAATGTTTAAATAATTAAGAGAAAATTCTTTTTTTTTTATCGAAAATTCAACAATTGGGTTAAATTTTTTTCTTCCATTACCAAAAAATCTCTTCGTTGAAAATTCAACTCTTGTGTTAAAAATTTATATTTTCGGATCAAAGAATTCAACAGTTTGGTAGAAAATTCTTCTATTCAATTGAAAAATCAGCTGTTTGGCTGAGAATTAACTATCTTGTTGTAAATTTGTCTTTTTTAGTTGAAATCAACTGTTTTTTTATTTAAAATTTGAATCTTTTTTGTTAGAAAAATCAGCTATTGCATTTTTTGTTAAAAATTCATCTTTTTTGATAGGAAATTCAACTACTTTGTTGCAAATGGAACTGCTTACTTAGAAATTCATTTCTTTGGTTGAAGATTTATTGTTGGAGATGAAAATTAATTTTTTTGATAGAAAATTTAACTATTTTTTTGGAGATTCGCTTTTTTTGGTTGAAAATTCATTTTCTCAGCTCAAAAGTTAATAAAAACAAATTGAACTAAAAATTTAATAAATTTAATTAAAAATGAACTATTTCATTTTCTGTTCAAATTTTTATCTTTTTTAGTTGGAAATTCAACTCTTTGACTGAAAATTTATATAATTTGATGGAAATTCTTCTTTTTTGAAAGAAAATTAATCTTTTCGGTTAAAAAGGCAACGATTTGGTTGATAATGAATTTGTTTCAGTTGAGGCTTTAATTATTTTGTTGAAAATTCGTCTTTTTTGGCTGAATTCATTATTTTTTATTTAAAATTTAAATCTTTTTTTGGTTGAAATATCAACTGTTTTGTAGAAATTTCTCCTTTTTGGCTTGGAAATTCAACTATCTGGTGAAAAGTTCATGAAGTTCGTTGAAAATTATCTTCTTTGTTGAAGATTCATATTTTCCGGTTAAAAATTAAACTGTTCTGAGGAAAAATCGTCTTTTTGACTTGAAAGTTCATCTCTTCTGGTATATATTTTATCTTTCTTTGGTTGAAAATAAACTTTTTCGTTAAAAATTCACTTTTTCGGTTTGAAAGTTAAACTATTTTTTCGAAAATTCGTCTTTTTTGGATGAATTCAACTGTTTTAGGTTTGAAATTTTAGAAAATTGGAAATTGAACTATTTTGTTGAAAATTTGTCTTCTTCGGTAGAAAATTAATCTTGTGTTTTATTTAATCAATGAGTGTCTTCAATTTACAAAATTTTGACAAATGATTACAGGATATTCTTTAGAATATTCATCATCATCATCATCGAATGATAATAAAAAAAAATTATTAATACAAAAAACATAATTAATCATTTCTTAAATTTATTCCTGAAGTACATGAATTCAAATAATGATTGAAACAAATTTTTATTTTATCTTCATACTTAAAATTCAATGCATATTTAATATATTAATACTTTCAATAAAAAATATTTTCCTGAGAATAGTGAAATATATAAAAAGAAGTTTGATATAAGTCAGTAAAAATCCAGTACTATAAAAGTTACTTTTACAATTAAAAAATCATTGTTACTTAATTTTATATGAAAGAGCGTACACATACTACGTGACGCTATTTTGTGTGATTTTTGACTCACCCCTCCCTCTGGTGACAATTTGTGACATTTCGGTGAACCCCCCCGCTTTTTTCACTTTTTTGATACTTTTTCAGACAAGGCTACGTTTTTGCTACTTTTTTCAATGTAAAGCTACTTTTTAACTACTTTTTTCAGTAAAGTGTTATAAATATTGATTAAACTAACAAATTTCAGTTTTTCAAAAATAAAAAATGAAAGAAAGGTATGCTTAACGAAACTACTGCACCTAAAATAAAGGAGAAAATCAGTAAAATAGAACATTATTTGACAATAGCTACCCGTTTTCGGAAAAATTGTCTTTCTTCGAAAAATGTTTGTATGGATTGAAGTGTATATTTTTTAAATTCGCATGTGAAATTACGTAAATACCAAATTATTAAGACTTGTTTTTAATGCAAAAATCAACTGTTAAAAATGGAAGAAAATTGAAAATTGAATTATCTACAGTCAAATTTCCAACAGTTAAATTTTAATTAATTAGGATTAGAATGAAAATTATTGAATAAAGAACAAGAAATTTCTAGCACTTTTCAATCATTTGAAGAGAACTCAAAGGATATTTAAGATTTGAGGGTAATATTTTATTTTTAATAGATTTTAATCATTTGAAGAGGTTTCAAAGAATTTTAAAGATTTCAGGGTAATATTGCAAATTCTTAGAAATTTTATCAAACTCGAAATTCAACTGTTTTCAATTCAATTTTTTATTTCCTTGGACTATTAATCGTTGAATTTCCAACAGTCAAAAATTCGAGAAGCAGCGAATTTCATATAAAAAACAAGTTTTGACAATTTCATATTTACATTATTTCACATTCAATTTTAATCAATAGACATTTCAATCTATAAAATAAACATGTGGAAAAGAGTCGATTTTTTCGAAAATGGGTCGCCGTTTTTTTCTTGAATTTTCAACAGTTAACTTTTCATATTTTGTTGATAATTTGTCTTTTCGGGTTGAAAATTCAAACTATTTTGGTAGAGAATTGTACTATTTGGTTGTAAATTAACTTTCTTGTTGAAAATTCAAATTTTCGGGTTGAAAGTTCACCTGTTTTGTTGAAAAGTCGTCTTTTTGGGTTGAAGATTCAACTATTTTGTTGATAATTTGTCTTTTTGAGGTAAAAGTTCAATTCTTTTGTTAAATTTCGTCCTTTTGGTTAGAAACTTCATCTCTTTTGGTAGAAATTGTTTCTAATCATCTATTTTGGTTGAAATTGAACTGTTAGGTTAAAAAATCATCTTTTTGGTTGAAAGTTCAACAGTTTTGTTGAAAATTCGTCTTTTTGGATTGAAAATTGAACTGACTGGTTGGAAAATACATTTTTTTGAAAATTCATATCTTCGAGTTGAAAATTTAACTGCTTTGTAGAAAATTCGTCTTCTTGGCTTGAAACTTCAACAATTTGGTTAAAATTGCTTTTCTCTCTTGACTGAAAAATATTCCTTGTGTAAAACTTCAACTATTTTGTTAATAATTTGCCTTTTTGTGGGTTGAAAATTCAAACTATTTTGGTAGAAAGTTGTACTATTTGGCTGTAAATTAACTTTCTTGTTGAAAGTTCAAATTTTCGGGTTAAAAGTTCATCTTTTTTGTTGGAAATTCGTCTTTTTGGGTTCAAGATTTAACTATGTTGTTGATAATTTGTTTTTTTGGGTTGAAAATTCAAACTATTTTGGTAGAAAATTGTAATATTTGTTTGTAAATTGACTTTCTTTTTGAAAATTCAAATTTTCGGTTTGAAAATTCACCTGTTTTGTAGAAAATTAACCTTTTTGGCTTGACACTTCAACAATTTGGTTGAAACTGTTATTCTTTCTGGTTCTTTCTTTTTTCTTGGGTGAATCTTTCTTGGTTGAAAATTGAACTTTTTGGAGGAATTTCGTCTTCTTGGTTCGAAATTTCATCTCTTTTGGTAGAAATTGTTTCTAATCATCTTTTTTAGTTAAAAATTGAACTGTTGCGATAAAACTTCGTCTTTTGGTTGAAAGTTCAACAGATTTGTTGAAAATTCGTCTTTTTGGATTGAAAATGGAACTATTTGGTTGGACAATAACTTTTTGGTAAAATCATATTTTCGTGTTGAAAATTCAACTGCTTTGTGGAAAATTCGGCTTCTTGGCTTGAAACTTCAACAATTTGGTCAAAATTGCTTTTCTCTCTTGACTGAAAAATATTCCTTGTGTGTAACTTTAACTATTTTGTTAATAATTTGTCTTTTGGGTTGAAAATTCAAACTATTTTGGTAGAAAGTTGTACTATTTGGTTGTAAATTAACTTTCTTGTTGAAAATTCAAATTTTCGGGTTGAAAGTTTACCTGTTTTGTTGAAAATTCGTATTTTTGGGTTGAAGATTAGACTATTTTCTTGATAATCTGTCTTTTTGGGTTGAAAATTCAAACTATTTTGGTAGAAAATCGTACTATTTGGTTGTAAATTAACTTTTCTGTTGAAAATTTATATTTTCTGTTTGAAAATTCACCTGTCTTGAAGGAAATCAACCACTTGGTTTAAAACTTTAACAACTTGTTGAAACTGATATTCTTTCTGGACTGAAAAGTCTTTCTTGGTGAAAATTCAACTCTTTTGTTAAATTTCGTCCTTTTGGTTAGAAACTTCATCTCTTTTCGTAGAAATTGTTTCTGATCATCTATTTTGGTTAAAATTGAACTGTTTGGTTGAAAATCACCTTTTTGGTTGAAAGTTCAATAGTTTTGTTGAAAATTCGTCTTTTCGGATTGAAAATTGAACTAACTGGTTGAAAAATAACTTTTTTTGAAAATTCATATCTTCGAGTTGAAAATTCAACTGCTTTGTAGAAAATTCGTCTTCTTGGCTTGAAACTGCAACAATTCGGCTAAAATTGCTTTTCTCTCTTGACTGAAAAATATTCCTTGTGTGAAAATTCAACTATTTTGTTTAAATTTGTCTTCTTATTTCAAAAAAACCTCATCTCTTTTGGTAGAAATTTCTTGTAAACATCTTTTTTGGTTAAAAATTCAACTATTTTGGTAGAAAATTTCACGATTTGGTTGTAAATTAACTTCCTTGTTGAAAATTCATATTTTCGGTTTGAAAATTCACCTGTTTTTTAGAAAATTAACCTTTTTGGCTTGAAACTTCAACAATTTGGTTAAAACTGTTATTCTTTCTGGTTCTTTCTTTTTTTTTGGGTGAATCTTTCTTGGTTGAAAATTGAACTTTCTTGTTGAATTTCGTATTCTTGGTTCGAAATTTCATCTCTTTTGGTAGAAATTGTTTCTAATCATCTTTTTTAGTTCAAAATTGAACTGTTGCGATAAAAATTCGTCTTTTGGTTGGAAGTTCAACAGATTCTTTGCAAATTCGTCTTTTTGGATTGAAAATGGAACTATTTGGTTGGGAAATAACTTTTTGGAAAATTCATATTTTCGTGTTGAAAATTCAACTGCTCTGTAGAAAATTCGTGTTTTTGGTTCGAAACCTCAATAATTTAGTTGAAATTGTTTCCCCCCCTTGACTGAAAAATATTCCTTGTGTGGAAATTCAACTATTTTGTTTAATTTCGTCTTTTTATTTTAAAAAACTTCATCTCTTTTGGCAGAAATTTCTTCTAATCATCTTTTTCGGTTAAAAATTCAACTGTTTGGGTGAAAATTAATCTGTTTTGGTTGAGGATTCAAATATTTTGTTAAAAATTCTTTTTCTCCGGTAGAAAATAATTTGTCTTGGTTAAAAATTAAACTACCAGCTTGCAATTTGAACTCCTGTGTTGAAAATTCATTTTTTTGTTTGAATATTCATCAATTTAGTTAAATATTAATTTCCTATAAGAATTCAATAAATAAACATTTCAATCCATAAACATTCTTAATTTAACGTTATTTTACATAAGAATTTAATAAATAAACATTTCGAGCCATAACATTTTTTTTTATAAAAGTCGATTTTTTCAAAGACAGTCACCATTGGCAAATAATTTTTCGGCAAATTAATAGTCATCTAATGGAATCTCAGTAAGAAATTTAAGAGATTTGAGAAAAAATTTTATTTTTGACTGATTTAAAAAGGCTACTTCTTTGACGCTTTTTTTATTTTGGTGTATACTTTTTTTTAGAAAGATACTTTTTTAATACTTTTTTTAGTTTTATAGAGCGCTTCGTACTCTCTGAATGTAATTTTATATAATCCTTAATCGAACAATGAATAATGTGTTTAAAATATTTGATACTAGAAGTGAATACTTTTAATTAAATTCTTCAGCCTTTTTTTAAATTTGATATTTAATCTTAACATTGGTCTTTAATGTATCGACACAGAATTAAATTTTATTTTTTGAACAGAAAAGCATCACTTGTTTCAAAACTTTTGCAACCCCCCTCCTATGTGACACTTTGTGACTTTAGGGCAGATTCCCCCCTCCCCTTCAGAGCATCACGTAATATGTGGACGCTCACTCACAATTCTTAAATAAGTTTTCCAGGTTTTCTAGATGAGTAGACACCCAGAATATTCAACATTTTCTAAATGCGCTAGAACCTCCATTTAGAGAGGGTCTCGGATATGGCTTACGATGACCGTGACTTCGTTCCAAGAATTTCTCTGATGTAAATAATAGCTTATAAATAATGGCTTTTTAACTCACAGATTTATCCACTAAACCAAAATTAATTAATTTTGAGCAAAATTAAAAATAATTAAATCACTATTTCGTAAATGGAAAATACACTTTACTAGAATGATGAATAATAAATATTATTAAAAAGCCAGTATTTATAATAAACAAAAAGAATATTTTCTAGCGTTTTGAGCAGTGCATGGATTTTAATAAATGTTATCTTTGAAAAATGTTTAAAAGCCCAAACATAACCTAAAAGACCTGTTCTAATTGCTTTCGACGATTTCTTTTTCAAATATTCATAACTTTAACCTTATTCCTTAACCCAAATTCGCGAGCTACAACATCCATATCGATACAAATTCACTGGAAATTCTCTAAATATTCTCAGGCCCAGTCAAGTTTCTGAGATTTTCTCTACAAGTACCCAGATAGCACTTTTTAAAGATTCAAGTAGCCCTCATAAATTTTCGGAATGCTCATAAACTTGTTTTTGTAAATATAATTGAAATTTCCCTGAATAGCAAGGAATTACAGAGGCTACCTTGAAAGAGAGGCCCCACTCGACATCTGGCTAGTGAACCAAGTAGAAAGGATTCTTTTGTAGTAAGGCTGCAGTGCAGTGGCCAGATGTGAGACCTTCAAAACTGAATTTTTTTCAATTTTCCAATTAGAGATTCGAAAGTTAAAAAATCAGATTCTACGAATTTCCACAATTACAAATATCTAGAATTTGCTTTCAAAAATAAAAAATTTATCATATTTTGTATGTATCTCGTAAACTGTACGTGATACGTAAAAACATATAGTATTTTTAGATTTACCATCATGTAATTGCGCCGCACTCACCGCGCCACTTTCCCTGCTTTTTGGACCCCTCATCAACGAATGCGAGTTGGCTGAAATTCTCGGAAGGCTGTAAATGGAGGGCACTTAAGTGGAGGTTCCAGTGTAGCTTTTATCTCATCTATAATATATTTTTATATAAGATTCAATATCTATATGTACATGGAGAAAAACAGATATTAAAACAGAGCATCTGTAGATATTAAAAAGGTTTTATCTGACAATGTCCAAGATCAGGAACTTAAATATAACGTCTTAATAACAATATAATAATAATAATAATAATATATACATAAATGATATATCTATAATAATAATAATAATAATAATAATAATATAATAATAATGATAACGTTTTTATAACTAAAATATTTGAAATTATGTACATTACCTATACAAATAAATCCGGAAGTCAAAGAATGTTTTGACAAATCAAACTAATCGTCAATGTTTTTGAGACCGCGAAAAACCGGGAAATGACTGTGAGTTTATTTTTTGACCAGAAATTAAAAAAATATTTAGTAGAAATCCCTTCCAATCACTTCAAATGTTATTAACTTATTATCAGATAAAATTATGCAATGTTTAATAAGATCGATTTGAATTTGTGTTTAAAAACTTTAAGAACAAAAAATCTAAATTTGTTCAAAATTAAACAATTTGTGAATTGAAGCGTTGAAAATTGTAATCGTTAAGAATTGTACTGGTCAAATCGTAAGTCCTAATTGTTAAACAGATGTACGTTTTGGATTGAAGCTTTATAAATTATTTTCAATTTTCAAATAATTTCAAATTAGACAAAATTAGACAGTACTCACTAATTAAAGACGTTTCAAACTGAACATCTTCTAATTGCAGACTTGACACAATTAGTCTTTCAAAATTTGTCTTTTTGGTGTTTTTTTTTTTAAATTCACTGTTTTAAATTAAGTATTCAAAATGAATCGATTTAAAATTGAAGCTTTCAAAATTGTATGGTTTAAAATTGTTTAAGTCTGAACTAGGTATTTGGAATTAGAAGCACCAATATTTGAATAATTGTGAATCGTTTAAACTTCTGTTTGCTAGATTTCAATTTTCGAAGCTTATAATTTCATCTCTTCCATTGTGAAGATTTTTCAGTTCCAACAGAAATTGCTGAATTTTGGAAAGTATAAATCCTACTTGGACAATTCTTAATTTTGAACAATTTGAACTTAAATAAATCAACTTAAAAGGATTTTATCATGAAGAAAGTTTGAATTTCACAGTTGAAATTCCAGTTGAAAAAATGTTCAATACGAAAGGAAATTTAGAATCCTTTAATTTTGAATGTTTCCAATTTAAAATGATGTAATTCAGAACGCTTTTTGGAATAATTACATTTTCAAGTTTTGTTACTGAATATTATTCAATTTTTATTGATTTGGAAGAAAACAAATGTTTGCTTTCAGTTTTTTTTCTGAACTGGAGGAGGGAGTTCTTTAGATGGATTTTAAATGAGTTAAAGGCGGGTGAATTTTGTGCTTTTAACATTGTTCTTAAGATCAAATGACGGAATTTTTTTTTCTGAATTCTGAGAGCGGATGTTTATTCTTAACAATTTTTTTTCTGAATTGGGAGAGAGCATGTTTTAAAGACATTTTAAATTGGTTACAGTCATACAGATTTTGTTCATTTAACATATTTTTCAAGATCAAAAAGCGCTATTTTTTATTTTTAATATTTTTATTGGTGTAAAAGGGAGGGCATTTTGATTTTTAACTTTCAGCTGAAATGAAACATTGATATTTTTATTTTTTACATTTTTATTGAGCTTCAAGAGAGAAAATTCAGGCTTTCATTATTTTGCGAGTTGGAAAAGGGCATTTTTTTTATTTTTAATGTTTTTACTGCCCGGAAAAAGACCGGGAATTTTGTTGTTGCATTTTAGCAGCAATCCCTTGTATGTAAGATACTGAAATGAAATACACTGAAACCTCCATTTAACGGCTCTCCATTTACCGTCTTCCGAAATTTTCCGCCGGCTCGAATTCGTTGATGAGGGAGTCCAAGGGGCCGAGAGAGAAGCGCGTGAGTTCAGCGGAGTTCAGCAGTTCTGTAGTCACAAAGCGGACAGTTCGAAAACTCGCGTGCATATTTCGCATTCATTTTTAAATACACGTGGAAAATCCTCTGTTCATTAATTAGTCTTCATCATTAAAAAAGGTCCATCCTTTATGATAACACAAATCTACATTTGTACAAAATACAGTTTATTAATATTGTTCCTACTGAGAATGGTTCACACGGCCCTGACTGTTTACATCGTAGAAATTTTTGGAAGAGACTCATGACCTTAATATCTTAATCATTATTTTCAATTTTAAATTAATTTTTGCATAGTTGAATTTGTCTTTTCACGACGAATCCATCGATATAAAAAACTCATTTTCGATCAAAAATGTAGGTACCCGCTTTTGAAATCAAGACGGCAGTATTGCCCTCCAATATCTTGTATGTTGTGTAGTAGATATTAGATATTATGTAGTCATATCTATATATTATGCCTTAATATCCAAATTTTTAATATTTACTTCTCAATATTTATTTTTCTTCGTGGGAACATTTATTTTCTCAAATTATATGCAAGACTCAACAAAAAAAAACATTTCAGGCTGCACCGAAGTGAGTCTGCAAATACGAATAAAGGCTTTTTATTAAACAACTTCAAGAGCCAATTAGCGGAAATGAAAAAAGAGCGTGATCAGTTTATAAATAAAAACAAAGATTTAGAAAGCGAAAACAACTCTTTACGAACGAAAAATGCTAAACTGAAAGCAAAGGTACAAAATGATGATACATCTTAATTACGAACTAAAACAAACTAAAACTTAAAACTAAAACTAAAACAAAGGTCAATTTTTGTTTCATGATAATTGCAGATTTCCTTGCTGAATAGCGAAAAAGAAAAATTGGCTTCAGGATTAGAGAAGTCGGAAACGGATTCTAGTGAAGAAGTAAGAATAATAATTATCAATTACTAGCATTATACACTACTTTACACGAAAAATGTACCAGGAGAAAAAAGGGTTTTTTAGACTTATTGCGGGTTGCTGAAAAATCGAATGATTATATTTATATATATATTATATTTATATACTAGTTGTGGAGATAATAAAGTATAAATTAAGGTTGTACTACATGGGCTGAAAAGTCTTCGGCCTGACAATGAAAAAACGATATTTTGAATGAAAAATTGGCTTTATTCTT
>JAUMHM010094682.1:0-25276 GCA_032362435.1 Melikaiella ostensackeni
TTTTATTATTTATAAATATTTATAATGAAAATTGAAGCTTTTTATTATTTTTCCCTTAAAAAAGAAGCAATAAAGTTCTACTTAGGTACTTCAGATGTGTATATTTTTTGCAATATTATGGAAAAATATCAGGCTGAAGTTGAGCAATAGCCTTAAGGTGTCAGTATTTGGCCCCCTTACCCTACTCATGAGTGAATGTAGATTCATCAGTCCACAGGTGAAAAAAATACATTCGTTTGATAAAATGTCCCTGAGTTGATAAACTGAGCCGGAGAAAATCCTTGACTAAATATGGGTTGTCTGATCCACAGTTTATCCACATCTTAGGAAAGAGTAAAAAACTGTTGGTCATGTATGGGTGAAACTGAAAAAGTTGACAATATCCTGTCCCTGGGATATTATACGCTTGTGCTTACAGGACTAGTTTTCTCAATTACGAATTTTATTGAGCGTTCTTTCTACAAGAATATCCTACGAGCTAATTATATTTACTTTACTCCTTATAAAAATAAATTCGATTGAATATGAATAAATCTCATCCGGGAACGTGTCCCCGAATACCTTTTTCAAATTTATGGCGTTATATCCCTCGAGAGAAGTTTTAAGATCTGATTGTTGAATGAGGCCCCGGATTCAAAAACCCCGCATAAAATTTGCTGGGACGCTCCAGGCCATTCGAGCTGGCCCCTGATGGCTTGAAAATAATGTTTGGAAAAGTAAACTTTTCAACATATCGCTTTATAGGAAATTCCATGGTGCATCTTTTTTCTTTTTACGAAAAAGTCATAACTATCACCGCTTCTGAAAAAAATCCAAAAAACTGGATTTTTCAGAAAACAAAATTTACTAAATATTTTCACTTCAACTCGCTTCGAGAGAAAAAGTTGCTAATACTTTCAGATGAAAATGTGAGGATATATCCTCAAAACTGTCTTGAAGATCATGTACTATTCAAAATTTATTGGTTTTGTTAAAGAAAGAAATAATTCATTTTTTTTGTCAAGCAGTATCAAAATAATTTTAGACAATTTTCAACCGCTTCGTTCATTGAGGAAATTTTGAGTAAGCCCAAACTGCTGGCGAAATAAATGTTTATTAGGATATAATGAAGCTTTCTCAAAAGTATTACTACAATTGAAATAATCGTTAACAAAATAGGAGCATTCAAATAGCATTGATCGAGCGCGTGAGAGGTGATAATTTCGATACCTCTACCTGCTAGACCACAGCCGTTGCGTCGCCTCGTCGGGCCCTGAAATGGCATCATTTTAGCCAATTAATTTATTGTTTTAGACTATTAAATAAAAATTGCATTATCAAACTAATATTAATAATTTTTTCATTAAGGGAAATTTTTTAAGTATTTACATCTTAAAGTACGTATGCGTATTAACATCGTGTTTACAAACATTTAGAAAAATGTATTTCACAACAGATACGACACAGATCTTAGGTTTTGAGCTATTTTGCAGATATATTATTATGCAAATTTTTAGGAAACAAAAAGTTAGTGTATCTTTTTATATGTATTAATCTTATAAATCAATCATTTATTTTTTACTCACTTTCATAAGTATTGCAATTTTGATCTTTTCAAATAAGGTATAAATATCTTGTTTTATTTTGCTTTGCTAATATTCCTAGTCCAATTCTCTT
The DNA here is from genome assembly GCA_032362435.1 of Melikaiella ostensackeni. NCBI lineage: Eukaryota > Metazoa > Arthropoda > Insecta > Hymenoptera > Cynipidae > Melikaiella > Melikaiella ostensackeni. The sequence goes on from JAUMHM010094682.1 coordinate 1,657, forward strand.
CATTTTTGGTTCTCTGTCTCCCTTCAGTTGGAGTTTCTAGTAAACTCAATGACATTTACTAATTTGATTAATCACTTTCAATATTTATAGATATATTAACTTAGAAAGAAAATTCAATGTTCTCTACATTTTTCAAGACGCGTGATACTTTCTGAGTTAATCTTCAAAATAAATTGAAGATACACTCGCATTCTATTCGGTGAACAGGGAACCGAAGCTATCACATCTCTCGCACTCGGTCAATACTATTCGAATGCTCCTATTTTGTTGACGATTAATTCAATCAAAGTAATACTTTTCAGAAAAGTTGATTAATACTCATAAACCACTCTTCCGCTGGTAGTTTGGGCTAACTCAAAATTCCCTCGATAAACGAAGCGATTCGATATTGTCTAACATGATTTTGATACTGCTTGACAAAAAAATGAATTTACTTCTTTCTCTAACAAAACCAATGAATTTTAAAGAGCACATCATCCTCAGAATAGTTTGAAGGATATGTCTTTGAATTTTCATCTAAAAATGTGCAGAACTTTATCTTTCGCGACGAGTTGAAGTTAAAATATTTAGTAAATTTTGTTTTCTAAAAAATCCAGTTTTTTGTATTTTGTTCAGAAACCGTGGCAATTGCAACTTCTCTGCAATAAGAAGAAAGATGCGCGATAAAATTTCCTACGAAGTAATAAGTCAAAAATTTTGATTTACAAAAAAATGATTTTCAAGCCATCAGGGGCCAACTCGAATGGCTTCAAGCGGCCCAGCAAATTTTATGCGGGGTTAACGAATCCGGAGCCTCAAATACACGCAGTTTTTCAGAATTCATTGCAGAATTGAAAAAAAACCTTTTTTCTTGTTTCTTATCATAGTTTTAGAGCTATTATCGCTATTTAGATGTGCCTGACCTCTTATGTCGTCCAGCAGCAAAACAGTTTTTCATTAATTCAACGACTTCCAATTTCAATAACCACATCGGAAATGATTGATAATTGTATATTATTAAACATACTTCAAGACATGGAAATTCAATTGAGCTCAAAGTATCCTTATTCAACAAAAATAATCGATTAAGAAGCGCGAAAAAGATCGTACAACAATTTGGTGTCATCCGATAACACGAGTTTATTATAGGAAGAAGCATATAGGAACTCTTTTAAATTTTAAACTTCTAAATTGAAGCTTGACACATCTCCACTAAATGCTGAATAGTTTACACGTATTGAATGGAAGCTTTTATCACTTTTAAACTTAGAAACTTTCAGTTAATGAATCAATAAATATGTAAATGTTCAAGACTATATCATTTTAAGCAATTTTTAGATAGAAACATTAAAAAATGAACGATTCAAATATTTTTTCAAACTGAACAGTTTTTCAATTAAAAGTCGAATAATTTTAATTTTGAGTCGTTTCGAGATGATAATTGTTCAATTGTTATTTATACATCAAAATTCAATACTTTCAATTACAAATTACAAATTTTTCAAATGGAGCAATATCACTTCTAAAGTTTAAGCTCTGAATTTCAAATTGTTTCCTTTTATATATTCGAGTCATAACTGCTCATTTCAAATGAACAGTCGAATATTGTTTAATATTTTAGGAAAATTTTTTCTATTTCAATTACAAAATTTGAAGTTGAATGGGTGAAAAATAGAATATTTTAGACTAAAGCGGGATCTTTTTATGATAGAGAGACATTCACATATGAAGTTTGGACTAAAGCAATTCAGTCGGTGTGAAAATGGTAAATTTGATGAAGTAGCTTTTTCAGCCTTCTAAATATTGATGTGAGAGAAAAACGAAAATTCACTGAAATTATTTCCATGAAATTTGTATGTATTGTAATAAAGCTTATAATTTCCTACAAAAGCGAGATCGCTGAACTCCAAAATTAGAAAACGTCAGCTTTTTCAACTTCGGTGACATTTATTGAATTTATAGTCAACTTTAAAGTAGGCCTTATTTTTTTAGTTATTGACATACGTATATAGTAACTATTTTTTCCTGAAAGAACTTTCTAACACGATTGAACTCAGCAATCAAACATTAAAATCGGTTATGAGTTGCCTTTTTTATGCAGCTTTGAAAAAAAGCAAAACTGACGTGGATTGAATCGCTGACATGATCGTGCAGAATTTCTGGCTGAAATTTTAAAAAACTTTGGACTGACCCAAATATAGTTTATTATGAATTTCTTAAAAATTAATTGACCAACATTATCTTCAGAAATTCATGTGATTGTACCTGGCAAAGAATATTTGCATCGCAGATGAATGCAAGTTCGATGAATTTAATTGTAAATTGGATTTTTTCATTATATACATACTATAAATTAATTAAAAGAGGTGGTAGTAATCGAAAACGTAACAAACAGAAAAGTTTAATGAAATTTCGCAATTGAGTAATATTTTCAACCTTATTGAAACCATGAAAAGGCAATATTATGAAACATGTAAATAGTTTACGTCTACTCTTCCAACATAACGTGTTCACAAATTATTGCTTTAAGAAAAAAAAACAAGATTATTTAGGTACACACTTGAACTGTTTTACACGGAGAATATTTGGGTGTTAAATTTTACATAACTTATGTAAACGGAGGACATTACGGCATTTCATTAAAATTCCACTTGGGTCATGTGAAATGAAACAGGATAATATTTGATGTGAAAATATCAATTATTAATATGAATTCATTATAATTTAATTCGCGATTCAGTAAGGAATAATACAACTAGTTAATATAGATTACCTGACAGTTGAGTAAAATGAGATGTCGATTACCTACCAGTGAGGTAAAATGAGTCGAACTGTTAGGTACAGTTTCAATCAAAGAAAACAAACTCCACCTCTCTAAATATGTGAATTCTACATCCCAGACATGTAAAATTTCGTGCGCCAGCAAAAACAACATTCTTACCACAACCAGATTCTGTGGAAGGTCAGCCACTACTACACACATACTTACACATATCATGCAATTTATACGTATATTGTTGGTACATATACGCGATTTAACTCAAACAATTACATTAAATTACAATACATTACATACAATATATTCGCACGCTTTTAAAAATCGAAAACGCTGTGACGGGTTTCGAACCACCTAATCTAAGTTTAACTCGTTCGATCGCTAATGCCTAAGCCTCACGGCTAACTTAACACTTAGAATATCGAGAAAAAATCTCGGCTATAAAGTTGAAACACAAGTACGTCAGGGCCGTACAAAAAAATATCTGGTCCCCGTTTCATCGAAATTTCTTATTTTGACATTTTATTAATGAACGGGCTTATAAATTTATAGGAAGTAAATAAAAACATTGGATAATTTTTTTATTAAAGATTTTGTAACCTTAGAACCCTCAATTATTTAAATTTTATTATTTGAAATTTTTGCAAAATTGAACATTAAAAACTTCCAAATTGAATTTATATAAAATCTATTAAATTAAATTAGGTTAGGATTTAAGGAATACCATAGAATCAATAATGCAAACTAAAACGCTTTACAGGATTCATTCAATATGAAGGATGAAACTTATGTACATGAATATATGAATAACATACATGAATAGGTAATTCTATGTACTTATTTTCACAACCATTTTTTGTTAATATAGAAATATTCATCACGCGATTTGTGACTCATTGACAACTTAGCTTTGCTAAGAGTTTGCGATGAAGTGTGCACCAAGAAAAATTATTGACATTAAAAATCTTGTATGCATGAAAATGTTCATCAAAGTGAACATCATTAATTTGTCGTACAACCGTCTGAAATTCGCTACACTCATTTTTTTAAATGTTGTGTTTTTAAATGCTTGACGATCACGAATGTTCAATAGAATCAATCAAAAGTTGTTTTCGGCCTTAGGCTGTAATTCTGGTGGTAAAAATGGGGTCACTTAACCTGCACTGCATTTTTCGAAATCTTTGTGGCTTACCAAGGGATTGTTGTTCTCATAATCGCCGTAGAAATAGTCAAAGTATAAAATGATTTTATAGCCGAATTTAGTTACTTTTTTGCTATAAAGGCCCCTGCATATTGTTCAGCATTATTTTGGAATGTTTTAAAACCTCGTCCTGATATTAAATTGTTCTCTCTAAAACCCCTGGTGATTCAAAAAAACGCTTCAAGACAAATATTATTGGTATGGATTGGACCACGACCAGTACATTTTGTATAATTTTAACACCGTCTTCTTCAACAATTTTTTCCTATTCACCTGAAACGGAGTTTCCGGGCATTATGAAAGTTTCAATGCTTTTGAACAAGGAAAACAGTTGTACTTCAGTTTGCACATTTTGAAATGGATTAAAAAATTTCCCCATCATTTTAGCTAAGTCCAAAGACGATATTTGTGAATGCCATAAAAATGTATTTCTTGTACGAAACACAGTGGATGAAATCTCAGTCTGCGTAATGTAAATTATTTTAAAGTGTGAACTGCAATAAGCATTGAATTTTGTAGCACCGTAAACAAGGTTTTCTCATAAAAGCTGGAGTTTCTTCTCCTTCACAATCAGTTTCATTTTGTGATTACACAGCTTCTTATCAGAATGAGCAAACTCTTATATTTGAGCCTCTTCATACTTTGTGCGGTCTTGTCGCATGAAAATGCAGCTTCATCTGATAGGAATAATGGTAGGTGAAATAATATCCACCCTGTTCGGCAAAGTGATCAATTACGTCAAAATACTCTGACCAGAACCTTCCAAACGACACTAGGAAAAATGTGTTTTTTTTTAATTATTTAAAATCATAATATAGTGCGATACTACTACGTTTTTGTAAATTTTAAAGTTTTATTGAAGAAAATGTTTTTCAATTGCAATTTCCTAGCAAAAAGAAGGAAATACAACGTGATATTAAAAAATAGTGATTTGTAAGTAGTCCAATATGTCTTGAAAGTACGCCCTTCAAGCGGCCATATGGAAAGAAAACGTATGGCGCTCGGGTGGTTTTAATAACACAACATTATATTCTACCCACTTCTAATTTGAGTTCGACAAAACCGTTATGCAGGCACATAAGGTAGGGTCACGCGATTAACATGAGCAAAAAAAAAGATTTTATAAAAGTTTGGCGCTTGGGAGGTTCTGACGTGACACCTTTGATGTGTCTAACTGTTATTCTTTAGTTCTTATATGGCTTTTATTCGAAGCGTTCTAAAATTGTATAGGAGACAAAAATGTTTACCCTCTATGAATGATCCCTTATAGACATATCGTGATCCTATGACCATAGGGTGCTCATATCACTTTTTCGACCCAAATGAGTTAATGACACCAGAGGATAGTTTAAAACGATCTCTGCACGTAATTTTAATCTTATTCTAAAATGCAAAATATATGAAGGTAACGTTTATATGTTAAAATAAAATATGCACCAGAAAACTTAAACCATATGTTGCTATCTAGTGTAAGGCAGTGCTACGTTGCCAGATTACAATCATGCAAATAAAAAAATATGACAATCAGCCCACGACTAACCTTCCTGATAAAGTGGCTTTACCTCGGATTGCTCAATACTTCTGAACCGCAAGGGCACATAATTCTACCTCCGAATTCAATAACTCATTACACAAGGTTTTGACATTGGCATTTTGCATTGTTATGTATCTAGTTAAGAACAGGTTTAGAAAAGACGACGAGTAATGTCATCCACAAATTGATGTAACAGTTCTGAAACACGGTTACAAAACAGTTCAATGACACTCTTAGGAGACGAAATAATTTTCTGTTACAGATCCGTAAAAAATTTTTAACAGCTCTACGTGTCAAAAAAATGTTTTGTAACAATTCCGTAACAATGTAACGACGATCTGTAATCGTTATATAACAAATATGGAACTCAAACACATAACACATATGTAACAGTGATGCATAACTAATACGAGTATATCACACATCCATGTATTCGTTACAGAACGTAGTATATACGCATGTAACGTTGTTTCATAATAGAAATATAACATTAATCTTAGCAAATTACGTTATTCCCATTGCCGTTTGTCATATTTTCCATACTAATATATACATGAAAAAAAGGTTTTCGAATATCGAATTCACAAAAATCTATTCCTTCTCATCTATTTAAAATGTTCTTGTTATAAATTTGCGTTGTAATAATATTTTACATGCATACTACATTTGCTGAGATGCACGTCCGATTCTTATGTTTCGAAAGATAATCTTTGTAATTGTTAGGGAACGATTGTGGAGCACTTGTATATAATAAGCCTTCAAGAACAACCGTGGCATTCTCAAGACGTAGCCATTCCATTATTCTGTTACACATCTGTTATATTGTAAAATTCTTATAAGGTGATAGCACAAAATTAAAACTGTCGTACATAATTGTTACGTAACCTATTTATGAAACGAATATATAACAGTTACACAACAATTGTTCTATAACGAGTGTGATATTCTCATTTCATAACTGTGTTACATACCTGTTACATCCCAAAATTCTGAAAAAAAAAGATAGCACCGTATGGTGAATTCGTTTCATTACGGTAACGTAACAGCGTTATTGAATGGGTATGGAACAGTGATGTGACAAATGATCTGGGACAATTCTGACATTCTTGTGATGTATCAGTTCCATCACTGCCTTAAATATATTATTAACTCGTAGTAAGACTGCTTGGTACCGCCTTTTCTTAATGGTTACGGTACGCAGTGGCAGAACGAGTATAAAACCATTATAGAACACATGTTCTGAAACACGCGTGACATCATCGAGATGTAACAATTCTATCACTCTGTTATACGGGGTGTTTCAAAGTTCGCGTATACGGACCACATAGCTCGAATGCTAGTGAAAAATTAAAATCATATTTTGGCGCTCAAAAATGTTAAAGACTCAGCATCTTTTCAGATGGAGAAGATCAAAGATGACCGGTCACGTTCCCTCCTTTAAAGCTAGGCAGTGTTGCTTTAATTGAAAAAAAATCTCAAAAAACGCATTTTACGTTAAACATTTTTCTCTTCAAAAAACAGTGAACTCCAGAAAAAATTCGCAACGACTAACAGTGAAAGGATTTGAAAAATAATAATCGATTTACTTTTCGTCTAAGTGATTGAAGTTAATTGAAATCATTTTGTGGATTACACACTAAAAAGCTTAATTTCATTATATGTTTGAAAAAGCTTATTTGCATCTGAACTTGGTAAAAAAATGCACAACTTTTATTGAATACTCAAATGAGATTAATCAAAATATTTCCGAAGCGATAAAAGCTGTTGGAAGCACTGATTTTTCGATCACCTCAATAAACCGGGGCATAATCTTCTAACATCCCTAGAAAATTACCTATCACCTTTACCTTCACCTTGCAGTAAACTTGATCCAAAGTTGATTTGAAGGGTTTAACAAATTTATGTTCATCCTGTACCAAGTAAGACCGTAAAATTTCTCAACTACTGAAGTTGTTGGCCCCACTGATTTTTGCATTAGCCAGTAAACCGAGGGATGATGTTCAAATATCCCTAGGTGACAACTCTCACAGTAACACAGATCTGGATTTATTTTGAGAGGTGTTAGACATTTTTATTCATCCCTGAATGAGAAAGATCGAAACCTTTCCGAAGTGATGAAAGTTGTTGGCCTCACTCACCTTCTAATCACCTCAGTAAACCAGGAGATGATGTTCAAACATCCCCAGAAAACGTACCTTGTAGTAAGCTCGATTCAAAATTAATTTGAGGGGTGTTAGAAATTATTATTCATCCCCTACTAAGAAGGATCGTAAAATTCCTGCATCAATGTGAGCTGTTGGCCCCATTCATTTCTTATCCACTCAGTAAACCAGGAGGTAAATTCTTTTTTATTTGAGTGAACGTCTTCATGTACAAACAGTAATAAGAGTTATGTAACTGTTATGTAATAAAAAAATAAAAAAATAATTAGCTTCATTATAAAATATGACATTATTATTCACTTTAATTCCATACGTAATTTTAAAGTAATCTCACTTTTTCTTTTTAGTTCTCTTTTAGTTACAAGACTTATATAATTAGGAAAACGCAGTTAATTAAAATATCTGCAAGCCCCGAAAATTGAAAGCATGCATCGCACGCTACCTAATACTAAATTGTATGCTTCAAACTTCGTAGATAAAACGCATCACTAAGAATACTTTCATAAACCTCGATGTCATTCATCTGACACTTTCGAACTTAGAAAACAGGATTCTTAAAGCCTGACGTGATAGAGATGGTTTTTTTGAATTCATAAATTTTATTAGTTATACAAATATAAATTTTCAAAAGAATTTAATTATAATTAAAATTTTTACACAAATAATTCTCTTCGGGAACGAGAATTCAATAAAGAATATTCAATTAATAAGTAAATATCTCTAATAAAGGTTGGGTCATTTTTCCAAAATAATAATTCACTTTGAACATACTTTATAAATTAATAATGTAAAAAATCTCGCATTCTTTCAGTTTCAATAGTACAATGCATTTAATTCAATTTAATTATTTTTATTTTTAATTTTGTCGACTTGCAAGTTCCACGTTTACTCCGATTTTTTATTCAATTATTACTTTCACATTAGAATAAAGAATATTCATGTTTTAATAATTAATCTTCATATAATGATTACTATTTTGAGCTTTGCATATTTTATTAGTAATAATATTTAGACTTTTAGTAATAAATGATAATCAATGATATAACTATTTCATTTTATGTATATAAAGTGTTTTTTTTTGAGGAAATTGACCACCATAAATTATAAATATTATTACTTCTTTAGAGTTCTGGTACTTTTTCAAATGTTGATTTACCACAAAAATTGTTTATATGAAGTAGAATGTTTAGGACATCATATTTCAAAATTAAATTTTTGAATAGCGCTTATCAGAATTTTCGCATATTGCCTTCAGGCTTTCGGTATTATTAGTACACCTAAGTTAGAAATATATTCCATTGTTTCTTTTTTTTTTACCAATTTTAAGGTGAACGCCTTTAAATTTTCTTAGAAGAATCGAAAAGATATTACTTGTGATTAAACTCATTTGTATGCATTCTTGAAGTGCAAACGTGTTTTATAAATTAAAAAGGTTTAATACTTTTCGTCCCATAGTACCATGTTCTAAATTTTTTTTTTGATCATGCAAATCTACAAATGTCTGTGATACTGCTGTTCTGCAACAGTTACATAACCACTGTTGCCGAACAGTTCCTACACATAATTCCAAAACAATTACGTATTTTATTTTTCACAGTGTTGTGAAACAATATTATCTTCTGGTTACATGACAGTTCTGACATCTGAGTGTAACAACTGCCACAGAACAGTGTCACCCTTTCGTTATAGAACAATTAGAGAACGCGGCCCTGTAAAAAACGGATTCAAACGAAATCGGTTGAATTCAATTTAGATTGTAATCCTTGAATGCGACAACTTGATAAAAGCTAACTCACACTGTTCCTGTTGAACTGCATTCAATTTTATTTTACTGACATTAGTTTTGAATTGTCAGCCAATCGTGGTTCATTGCAAAATTTTAATTGACATTAATTTTATCCAATTGTTTTGAATTTTTGTAGTTATATCTAACGTTTTATAAGATGAAATTTCTTTTTTTTCAATTAACAAGAACCAGCTTTCTGGGTTAATAACTGAACATTCATTCCGTGTAAATAAACCAACGCATTCGTCCGAATAGCTACAGTATTCTACAAACAGTTGAATTAGAAGATATTCTATAGATGAAATTTCAAAGCAGCCAATTGTAATTTTACATTTCACAATGTTCTATTACAATCAATTGATTTCCATTGCCGAAAATTTTTTAAACAGAGGTGTCATGATATAAGATTGTACATAGAGGATTCAGATATTTTTCCTACCCTTTAAATGATACTCATAATAGTACATCGTTTATCAAGGGTGTAAAGTTGGCAATCCCAACAAGTGTGAAGTTTGTCAATTTTTCGTCCATGACACACACGACATTTTTTGTCCAAAACCTGCATCCAAGGTTTGCCTTTGAGGGCATGTGAAGCGGGTGCAAAATAGCGTTTTCGTCCAGGGAATAAGGAAGCAGGCGCGAAAAGCTACTATGCGCCCACTTTGTCTCTGGTCAGTAATGCCACTTTGCGCACACTTTACATGCAAGCAAAGGTATAAGTTCGGTGCAGGTTAGAAAAAAATGAACTTTTATCATTCTTACAGAATCATCATCAGTTCCTCACAGTCGTCAAAAGCGAATGAATAATCCAGGGTCGAGTTCAGCGCCACATAAACACGCCTATGATCAAGATCTATATAAAGTGTATATGGTAAATCCCACCAGAGTCGAGATTATGGTAAATAAGAAGCCTATTGGCCCTGGCTTTGCAATACATCCCTATTTCGTCGTAACGCGTCCTGTCTTCATTCGTCATATGTATGGTATTTCATCGCATACAGATGGAAGGCTCCTGCCTCACAAATTATTTGATAATTACCTTAACACGAGAGATGATGCTGTCTTGGTTCGAGTTGAAGATCCTATTATGTTAGACAATCCTGTACCTAATGCTTTCTCTATTGAGAATTATTCAGAGCAAGCCACTAATTGGGCTCGTGAGATGGTGGAGAAGCATATTCGTGACACGCTACCGTCAACGAATACACCCAGATATTGGAAGGAAGGAGAGCCAAACCCAGTACAGCCAAACCCAGTACAGCCGAACCCAGTATGGATAAACCCAGTCCGGCCAAACTCAGTACGACCAAACCCCTATGATCAAGATCTAAGTATAGTGCATATGAAGAATCCCACCAGAGTTGAGATTATGGTAAATGACAGGCCTCTTGCCCCTGGCTTTGCAATACACCCCTATTTCGTCGTAACGCGTCCTTTCTTTCTTCGTCGGAAGTATGGTATTTCATCGCATGAACACGGAGGGCTCAAGCCTCACAATGTACAATACGATGACTTTAACAAAATAGATGATGTTGTCTTGGTTCGAGTCAGCGATCCTATTATGTTAGACAATCCTGTACCTCATGCTTTCTTTATTAAAGATTATTCAGATCAAGCCCTTAACTGGGCTCGTGAAGAGGTGGAGGAGTATATTAGTGAAAATGTACCGTCAAAGAATTCACGTAAATATAGTCATGAAGGCCCAGACATGCTGGAACGCAAACGCGTACGCTCACACTGACGCTTACGCGACGCAGTTTGATACTAATTTGTGAGTTATACTGAGTGGAGGCTCAGCACCAAAAATCGTCGCGGTCAGTCCCACTCTGACAACCGCCACAAGGTAGTAGCCGGAAGGTGGCAAACGTTCAGATTCTTTTCTTTTTTGTTGTACATTTATTATAAATTTATCTCTAACGAGTCAGAAAAGTGGGTAGTCTTGAAGTCTATTTTTGATTTGTGATCTTCTCGGGTGTTCTTTTTCAGTACACAAAAAAGTCTTGATAAGAGAGTAGATTTCATTTCGATCTTTGTGAAATTTTAAAAAAGATACATTAAGAAAAGATTTGTTCCAATCAGTGGGATTGCATATATTTCAATTGGGGTATTAATGATTACTCAATTTACAAAAAAGATTTATTTTTATTCAAATATAGTATACAAATTTGAGTAAGTGAGCAATTCTTAGAAATGTGTTATTCTTTGGATTATCACCTTTTTCTTCTTTGAAAAATGGGATAATCTGAATAGATTGGTTCTGAAACAACCCGCAAGAATTAAGAATTTCATTAGGATGATGTTAATAAAGAAATATTCATGTTTAACATTTTTAATTATGAATAAACGCTTTCTTCGCGACAACTTTCTGAAAACATTTTCATATTCTTATTTCAACAGCTAATGCATAACTTACAGACAATTTTGATTATTATTGTTAAGAAATTTTATAGACATAGACCCACATCGTCCATTTTCTTTAGAAAATATTAGGTTTTTCGCTAATTCTGATCGGAATCAGCTTCAAAGTTGAGAAAATAAATTATCAATAACAATGACGATTGTTATAAAAACTTTGATAATTCTATTACAAATAATTCTTATACTTTTCGGAAATCAGCGAATCGCTGAAGTGAAGTATAATACTCGAATTGCAGTTAATTCTCTTTCAAGAAATTTCCAGTTATAATTATTTTCATTAATTATGATTAATTGTATAATAGAATAAATTCACTGAATTAAGACGAACATGATGTGTGTTGCTTTTCATTGTGGAATTTATGAAGAAACTCATAAACTTTCCTATAAACTCTAAAATTTACAACTGTATAATTTTCGAGAATTGTATATCATTATGAAAATAACGATTCCACTTTGAATTGAATTTAATATACTTATGCAATTGAAAATTGTAGATATTTCAGTTACGTTCCACTCACGAATATTAGGATTGTTCCTTCAATTTCATTTTTCAAAGGAACTGATCAAGAAATGTAGGTAGCCTCAGGAATGTGAGGTAATTTTCGATCGCAAATATTTCATTATACTTAATAACTACTAAATTTTGAAAATATTGAGTTTGGAAGTCTTTTAATATTTTAATTGGAGGGTCTTTTGCCGAAAATGTGTTCTTTGCATAAAAAATTTTAATATAGTAAAAAAAGATTGACAATTCAAAACTACATAACGGAATCTCTGTACTTGTCTCCCATTTTCTTTTTCTTTGTCTTTTTTTAATTGCCTATTCCTAACCTTAAACCTTTTTCTTCGAACTTTTCTGGCCATATTCATCTTCCTCAAAAGTTTTTGAAAATAATGAAATAATGACATACTCTTTTGTTTAAAGAAGAAGCCTTCAAGTAAAACTTTTTACCATTTGTTTTAGGACCAAAGTACCAATCAAATTCTATCTTACAATCTTAAATTTTCATTTTCCACAAAAGACTACTTTTATAAACTTTTTTTTCACTCAAATTTTTGCTTTGCGATCGGAAAAAATATTTCTTGATACTATTGTAGTTTATTTATAAAAAAGCATAATACATCTTTTCTTTTTATAGACTTTTCAGCGAAAAATCGTCTGCTACAGTGCGATACCGTCACACAAAATCTTGATTTTCCCGAAAAAGAATAATTTTTTTGGATACAAATTGTTATCCTTATTCAGTCTCCCTATATCTCGGGAGTAAGTTTTTACATTCTTTTTTAAATTGGAAATTAGATTTTTAATCGCTATACAAAGGCGATTTTGAAAACCCATGAAATTCGAACCTTTAAATTCTTAAATGATTTACTCGGAAGTGGATAACTTTTCTTCGGAGCCTACCTGTGTATCAAATTTTATTACATCTAGGTTAAATTTGAGATTCTTTGTTGGAAATTCATTTTAGCGGATTTCCTAGTCATTTCAGGACTTGTCGCTACTATGTTTTTTATTGTCATCTCACAGTCTGCCTACCCGCCTTTGCCTACCTGCCTACCATATATTTTTATTTTCATTAGGTACACTCGGCTTTCGACTGAACATGTGCTCTGGCAATCAAAGACTTTAAGTAATCTGTTTTTTATAAATATTTTCTACGGCCTTTCCCGCAAGCCGCTATAACATTTGGCAGGCATTAAAATACTAAAATTAAAATTATATAAACGTAAAGAAAAGTTGTAACTCAATTTCTTATTCTATAAACAAACTTTATAATTAATTATCTGCTTAAGCTGTTTGTGATGGAATAATAACTGTTTTTATAACAAAATCGCCGAAAAATTATAAGTATATGATCATAATTTTTTAACAAATTCTAATTAATACATGCACTATTAGGTTATTTCTAGACTTGCTAACTTCATTCTTTTGACGTAATTAGGTGTAAATAATTAATTTTCTAAGTCTGGTACGAGGCATGGATAACGACCAACAATTCATAAGCAATGTGTCTCTTATTATACATTTATAGACCAAGAATGATTTTTTTTCTGCTTGTAATCATCTAAAAATTACTTATTAATGACTCCTTGCTGTCACATCTAGTCATAATATAGGATAAGTAGACTGTTCATAGTTGTTTCTGAGTCATTGTGAATTAATTAAAAAAAAAAAGTAATTTTTGGTCTATACATGTCTAATAGGAGAGATACTGCGGATGCAATTCTAAATAATTCTCATAATAATAAGAGTTAGAAGCGATTAAAGGAAGAGATCTTACCTGATACATAAATGCATGAAACGAGAAAAACTGTGTACAAAGTTTTCAATAATAATAATAACGATCGTTATCCACTTGTTACAGACCGAATCTATTTCAAATCATGCCAATGAAATATGTTTTTGTACGTGAAAAATAAGAAGAAACTCATTTTTTCAAGTACCGTAGTGACATTTTTACATTTTTTACGAATATTTCAAGATTGTAAGGGGAAAATGAGTTTTTTGTAAATTTTACATTAAAAACCTTGGCATTTTGAAAATTTGAGATTTTATGATTTCCCCTTTGTCATATTATCCAGATTTTCATACTCTTCAAGAATTCACAACAAAATTTAGAAAATATCAAAGACACTGGAGTTATTTCGATTCTTTAAGAAAAGAAAAACAATTTTTGCTCAGTGTTTCTATCCTGACGCAAACGTCTACGTCAACGCGCATTCAGTTTTGCGTTCGAGCATGTCTGGGCCTTCAATGGAGGGCCGGCCGATAAGTTACTGGTAAGTTTTCGAACGATTTCTGGAAACGTGCCGATTTATTTCTTTTCAAATTTTTTTTGGTCAATTATCGGAAATCTATGTGTTGCGTTAAAATTTTTTAAAATGAAAAAAAAATATTAATTTAAAAAATGAACTTTGTTGTGAATTCTCGCATTTTCGTTAAGTTAACAATAAACTTTTTTGTTACCATCTTCAATTTTATGTCAACGAGAATTTTCAATTTCCTAACTCTATCCGCACATGAGTAGAATGTATGAGCCATCACGATACATCCTTGTGGGTAATTGCCTGTAGTGCGGGTAGATTCAGGTTAAAATTATATCTATTTATAAATTATTAAATCTTATTATTCGAATTACTATTTATATTGTAGTCTATTGCGGTCTGTTTGCATTAGGCTTCTACAATTTATATGCAGTATGATATTCTTGAAAATCATCGAAATAATCGCGGATAATGCGTGTCGCACATTGCCCGCATTACGCTCACACTTATTCCCCTGCACTTCAGTCCGGCGAGAACGGCACATCAATGCTGGCAAAATAGTGTGAACTTTAATGTGTACAATTCTCATGTATATTTCATCACTTTTTCTGTTGTTGGTGTAGAGTTGATGCGTCAAATAAACATACACATCTTCAAAAGATTGGATTGCTTTTCATATTAATTATCAATATGTCCAGCGTCGTATTTTTCAGCAGCGAGTAGAATGCAGAAGGCAGTCATCTTCGGATCGCTCCCGATCCGCAGGGGACACGAGTGCATCCTCCTATAATCGCCTATCATTGTACCACCTCTGCCTCGCAACTTCCCTCTTCTCTCACTCTTTACCCTCCACTCTTCTTATCCCTTCTGATTCCGAATTCAATGAGCAAATTCGAAAATTTCGCAACAGCACATCTAACATAGCGGCCTTGATTTCAAAATTTTTACATAGTTGCATAAAATTGATTATTAAATGAGCGGCATGATAATAATACATATTGATCTAACGATAAGACGGCGGTAAAATGTGAACGTACCACTTATAAATTTGTTAACGTTCATAAAATCATAATTTTCGGAGCACAATATTAAGATAAAAAGATTGAAATTCTGTAGGATAGTCACACATTATAGTTAATTGAATTCATTGAATTAAATCAAAATCAAGTACCTACTACTATTTCAATGTTTGATCTTTACACTAGAAAAATCAAAAATCCATGAAAATAATAATTTTATTGGATAAAAACTGTATTTACAAACTACAAGCTCTCAAAAATAATTTAGTATGGAATGTAAAAGGTTTAAATTCATATAGAACATATTTCGTTGAAATAAAAACACCAAACATTATCATCACAAACATTTCTGTGAATTGTCGAGGAGATAAAAATAAGCACACTACCATCAGAAGCTATGTACATGAAAAAGTAGTACATACATTTTTTTTAGTTTGTTTGTTGTTGTACATTTACCATTCTTCATAGAAAAGTTGAAGGTCGTCCTATACATCTATAGCGAATGCCTCAAAGACGTTTTGTCTAGTGTAAATATTTTTCACATGAATATGATGACGCATTTTTTCATCTGGTATTTACTTTTTTTAAGAATGATTCTCTTTTGTATTACTATCACTACACATGAATTAATGAAAAATTTTAACCTGATTTTGAAGAAACATATCAACTTTATCTTACTTGATTCATATTTCTCTAATAACATACCATAAGGTGTGCCAATTACCAAATAAAATAAGTAAATTAAATATTTTGACTATATTCAAGAACGATTTAGAATTATTATAGTTATCACTATTATCTGAAATTAATATTGTGGAAGAGTTCAATAATATATTAAATTAAACTAATTTAAACCTAAACTTGCCCAATTAAGCTCCGAATGTCGATAAATTTTTAGCATCCTATGGAGAAAAATTTTAACACTTCGCGATTCTTATATAATACATCAATGTAAGATAATAATAATATAAAATGAATCACCTCAACATATATGTTTGTTATTTTAAGCTAGAACCAAGACTGGTCTTACATTCCTCATAATGAATCGTGCTAAATATTTAAGAAAAAAATTTTTTCCAAACTCAAGTTATTCTAACTGAATTATTAAAATAAAGAAAAAAGACCTCATCATTAGGGCGAAGTGAAAATAATGAAATTAATCGAATCCTCCGAGATAAAGGAAAAAAATGAGTGAATTGGCATTCGAAAAAAGTAAACAAAAATTTTGAAATTGGATAATATCTTCTGTTCGGTTTTTTGGATTTGAAAATTCAAATATTGCAAAAGTCAACAAAATATTTCAGCACAAATTGAGGAAAATTTTTTGTATACATAGTTTTTGCTTATAAACAGCAATAAAAAATCACAAAGTAAAAATAAATGACCCCATCATCCACCCCTCTTTCTTTCAACGAAAAATTTCCACGACATCTTCCTCTAAAACAGCCATAACATTTTCAAATTGAAAATAGTCACACAGGAAACCTTCAAACTGATCTAGGTCATGTTTCCAGCCCCAAAATAATAATGAAATTTTCGAATTGAAAATAGTCACACAGGTCACTTTCAGAAAATCGTAGGTTATGTTCTTAATCACACAAAAATATTCAAACAACAATAAAATCCATCCCTATCACTCTTAACGAAGTGATTGCAAAGTATCTCCGCGTAGAATGATCATACAATTTTTTAAAATGAAAATAGTCACATACAATGCGTTTAGGAAACTCTAATTATGTTTTCAACATAATAATAACATTCAACAACCCCCTCCCCCCAAAAAAAACCCTGAACACTTTTAGCAAAACAATTAATCCATTTTAGCTGAAGACACTTTGGAAATTTTCCGTTAAAAGTACAAGAGGTGGATTGTCGGGGTGTTCAAATATTATTGTAGGGTTGAGAACATACTCTAGAGTTTTTTGAAAGTGACGTGAGTGACTTTTTTCATTTCAAAAATTTAATAGCTGGTTTAGATGAAGAGACGTTGGAAATTTTTCATAAAAAGAACTAGAGGTGGATTATAAGGGTGTTTGAATATTATTGTGTGGTTGGGAACATGACCTGGGGTTTTTTAAGGTGATCTATGTGACTATTATCAATTCAAAATTTTTATTGGCATTTTACATGAAGACAGCTTGGAACTGTTCCGTCAAAAGTGTTAGGGGTGATTTGTGGAAATTGTTGAATATCATTATTTTAATGGTTTGAACACTTGTAGATTGTCCAAAAAAGGAATATTGTTGTTGAAGATGATGATCAGTATGATTAATCGCGGAAAATAGTACCGTATCATGAATTATAGGAAAAGCGCACATTTCTAAACAAACAGTAGTTGATTAAATAAATAAAAATTACTTGATAAGTAGATGTAAATATTTCCCTAACCGAAAAACAATAATTTGTGCCAAGAATGTGAAAAAAAGTTCCAAAGCTTTTATGTTCAGGTAACACTCTCGAAGTATAAAAATCAATAACAATTCATTGTAAATGTTGCTGGTGGATCAATTATAATGCAAGTCTTTTTGAGTGATGAAAGTATAGTTTCACTTTGCTTTCCCGATTTTCTTGTTTGTAAGTTGCAATTAAGAAAAGATGATGCACTGGGACCTCGACGTAATTACCCTCGACTTACTGCCTTCCTGGAATTCCGCCAGCTCGCATTCGTAGACGAGGGAGTCTGAGGGACAGGGAAAGATGCGCGGCGACACTGACGCAATCACGCAGTACCGTAGCGACGAAGCGGACATTTCGAACACTCGCGTGCATATTTCGCATTTATTTTCAAATACACGCGGGAAATTCTTTTTTTATTAATGAGTCTTCATTATCAAGAAAGATGCAACATTTATGATAACAAAAATCTACATTTGTACGAGATACAGTTAATGAATATTATGTATTCCTACTGGAAATGGTTCATACGGCCCTGACTGTTTACGTCGAAGAAATTCTTGGAAGAGATTCATGGTCAAAGTAGGCAATAACCGAGACTCAAGCTAACTCGAGGTTCTCGTGTACTTTGAGTTTTGTGGTAACAAGATGGGAGGCGGCCGGTCCGAGCCAGCACAGTCGGCGGCGTCCCAGCCAAGGCGTCAAACTCACTTCGCGAGGCGGTACACACACGCACACGGAACTATGTTACTCTGTAGTTTCCAAACAATAGACCGCACATTATTCTTGTATTGGAATTTTTGTTTTATTTTTTGTTTTCTATCCGCCATTACCGGCTGGCCAAGAAACGTCCGAGAAACATCCTACGATATCGTATGGATATCCCATGGTTGTAGAAATTTCCGTCTTGTGGGGATATCCAGAAATTATCTAGAAAATATCTCTTAGATATCCATAGGATATCTTTGGACATAAATTCAATATTCCTCAATATCACACTTCTGTACGAGAATGATAGAAATTGAATCACCCTGAATGTGGTGTTATAAAAACGTGGAACCCTGCAAGCGCATCCATGAGTTAAAGTGAACTTTTTGATATTTGTTCCTATTATTTCAATAAATTATAAATTAGGTAAAAATCTAGTTAAGTAGATTAATTTCGCGGAAATGATGGTGATATGAATTGATGAGGGCAGAGCTTCAGAATATTCAAAAACTTCAATTTTATTGCATTTTGTTTTATTGCATTTTACGGCGCTTTAGTTTTTGAAATAATTAACAAATTTATGTTCGGTATCTTAACTTATCGTATAAATTTTTGAATGATTTTATCTCAAAGTCGGGAAAGTCGCAAAAGTAAACAATCACCTTTTTTTAATTTTAGTTGGCTAACTTTGATTTCACAAATTCCCCCAATTGTACAAAACGTTATTTCGTTGGCTATGTTTTTGAATCGTAGATGTTTTTAGTGCGTTTTAAGGAATTCTACATTAAGTACTTCATCAAAATTCAACTTCACAAAATCTTCCGAAAATTTTTCTGATATTTTTTCAACGGGCTTGAAAACTGATTCATCAAATCGGTAGGATGCATCTGTTTTTGAAACTAGTTTCGTCTTGAAAAAAATAATTAAACAGGGAATCCGAAGAGCAGGAAAGATGTAAGTATATTTCAAAATCTTGATAAGATCGCAATAAATTACGGCAATTTACGAAAAAACGAAAAATTTTTAGTTTTTGAATCAAAAAGATATTTCTTGAATATAATTTTGTACTAAAATTTGTTTTGGTGTTTTTTCCTTTGATAATATGAAGAAAGGGTGAGAAAGATAGATTGCTCTTTTGTAAATCAATTAAATTCTAAATGAAACACGGGATAGAGTTTCGGAAATTTACCCCCTAACTTTGAATTAGGAATTCGCGCAAAAGTTTCGCTTATAATATGCCTGTACGAAAAACTACCAAGAGATTCTTGCCGCAAATGACTCAAAAAATTGTATGACTGTTTGAATATTTTTGTCAAATTTCACAGATTGATGGATTGTTTGAATGAGGGGAGGGTTTTGAGAATGGAGAAATTTAAAGAGGGGACATTAGAAAAAAGTAGTTGAGTGTTTGTCTAATGAAATAGAAATATTTTACCATTTGAATAATGGAATAATAAAAATATCACAATTCAATTAGTGAAACTTTTCTTGTCGATCCCAGAAAGAAAACAATCGTACTAAGCGGTTTTGAGAAAAACGATCTTCTCATTTTTAATAATAAAAAATCTAATTTTTCTCGAAAACGGCACAAAACATGAATAGCAATTCTCAGTTCAAAATTATTTCTTTTCCTGAAATCTATAGAATTATACCATTACCAGATGTTTACTTTGTGTGTTTTAACAATTTTTTCCAAGAAAATTTAAAAGCCAATAAAATTCGACAAAAATAGCATGTAGTTTAACAAACTTCAATATTTTATTTATAAAAACGTTTGTTTTTAGTCCAGTTGAAATTGTTGAATCAAATGCATTTTTAGTCGATTTTTATCGAGTTTTTCTATTTTATCGGAAAATTTTCGAAAACACACGAAATGAACACCTATTAAGGGTATAATTTGAAGATTTCAGGAAGGGAACCAATATTAAACAATGAAGTGCTATTCATATTTTGTGTCGTTCTCGAGAAAAATGAGATTTTTTAAAGCTAGAAATGAAAAAATCGTTTGTCTTGAAAACGCGTAGTATGATTTTCTTTCTTCTTGGTTTAAAATATCCGAAGAGCATCTCCGTAATAGATTTAGTGTAGCAATAATTTTAATTATCTTATTTTGGAGTCATAACTGGTAAACGGCCTATTTTTAAGCTTTACAATATTACCTTCAGCTTGGTCCATAAATGACGTCACGCTAATGTGACTGATTGTAAGCCTGAGGCTTATAGTTCGAATAAAGTTGAAAATGTTACACAACCACGTTCTCTTATCAAACTTTTTTATTTGTCATGTTCCACGTACCTATAACCATTTATCACTTTAAAAATTCTTTCCTAAATCAATTGATATATTTTCACTAAGCAATTAGTAGTTACCCACTATCGGATCAGTAAATATTTCGACTAATCGAATTAGTTAGTAGCTTTCGACGAATCTTGAGTAGCTCACTTTTCTCTAACTGAAATAGAAGAGTTTCACTACATAAATACTTCTTTGTAAATCTCTTAATTTTTAATCGTTCAATCCGGAACATTGCAAGATTTAAAATGTTGATACTTTTCCAGAATTATTTTTTCACGCGCATTAAATTTGAAAATTTTCAGTTTAGGATGTTTCCAGTTTTAAATTGTGGAATTTTAAGCAGGCTTTTGACTTCGCATTGTACAATCTTGCCAAAGTAATAATTCTGAAGAAGTCAGGAAAACAAAATCGGAGCAACCAAATTTTGATACTCGAAAACAGAACTACAAAAAAATAGTACAAGAGGATCCTGAAAAGAATAATTAATTTGGAATCGATTAATGAATGTTTCGGCTTGGCGCGTTAGAAAAATATATTTGCAAAAAATCTTATTTTCTTAATTTAAATATTTTTGATGATGCTAACTCTCTAAACTTATCTAGAGACCTCAACCATCTTGATAAATGTGTTCAGCTTTTTATTTGCTGATGCGTAGAAGATAACTTGTGCCTAATAGCACCCTATTTCAATAAACAATTATGCGACTTTTGATTTTTTCTGATTGACCCCCCCCCCAATTTGTTCATTTTTCGGAGAAAGAAAATCCTTTTTTTTCAAATTGGTCAGCATTAACCCGTGTCCTCAGGCTTTTAAAATTAACATGGGATCACAATTGGGCAAAACTCATTTTTAAAAAAAAATGGATAGAAGAAGTGGATGGATAGAAGTGAATGGATAGAAAAGTGCAAAATCTCAGTTTTATGTAAAATTCATTGTGAAAGCGGTATTTTTTCATTTTTTTCAATATGATTTAATTTAATTTAATAAGTGACAAGTTTATAAGTATTTTCAGAAGAAATTTTCATTTTTGAATTAATGACACACTGAATGGATGTTGAGAGTAATATATTTTTAAAAGTATATTTGGCAACTATTTAAAAAAATATTTTGTCCTCTATAAATTGTAAAACGTTATTATTTCTGGATCTAATGACATAATGAGCGAATGTTGATAGTTATATTTTTGTTTAAGATATTTTAAAATTATCTAAATAATTAATAATAATTTACTTGAACCTTTTCATAGGAAAGGTGGAGAAAATTCTAGTTCTTTCGAGTCTCTTACAATATGTCGCTTATTACTCAGTATTTGCTTATCTCAGAACGTATACCCTAATGGTCTGAACAATAATAATTTATTTAAACAGTTAAATTCAGTTGCTCTGAGTAAAGTAGTTCCTTTCTTTACTCAAATTCAGCCCCATAGATTAATGGAATCTGTGAACTCAAAATAATTTGTATTTAGATCGTTCATAAAAACAGGTTTATGAAGTGAGCAGGACATTAACGAACCCCCAAAAAACGTAATATAAACGATTGTACGTTGATGAATATTACCCTAATGCGCTTGGAAAATTATTCATGTTCAACGAAATCGATCGGAAAAAATAACTGTTCATAAAGTACTGAAAAAATTGCCTTAAATAAATAATTACTGTTTGAATAAATGGGTATTAGTTCCGAGATAAAGAAATACTGAATAATAAACGTCATGGTGTAAGAGTTCTGAAAAAACTAGATTTTTCTACGCCCTTCCTATGAAAAAGTGCAAGTAAATCATAATAATTGTTTACATAATTTAAAAATATCCTAAACAGAGAATATTGTTCTCGGCAATCGTTAAATGTGTCTTTCATTTCGAAAAATAATAACTTTTCACGATTTACAGGTGAAAAAAATTGTTCAAGCAAATAAAAAATGTTTAAATAATTATCCTTGAAAAAACATATTGCTGCTTAAATTTGTTGATTGTGTCCTTAATTCCAGAAAAGAATAAACTTTTACGATTTACAGAGAAAAAAATTGTTGAAACAAATTAAAATTGTTCGAATAATGGCCAAATATCCTTCAGAAATATATTGCTCTCAACATTCGTTGTGTCATTAATTCAAGAAAATAATAACTTTCTACGATTTATAGGAAAAAAATTGTTTGAGCAAATAGTAATTTTTTGAATATTTAGAGTGAGTTAAAAAATACTTAGAATTTCCACTTATTAAATGAAAATAAATCATGTTCAAAAAATACCGTTTTTACCATGAATTTCACATACGACTGCTATTTTGCATTTTTGTGGTATATTCCGGGCACAATTCGAGGGGGTTGGGAGGGTAAACGAACAAATTGGGGGGTTTCATCACCAGAAATAAAAAGTAAAATTTCTGCAGATATCAGTTTGGACCACCCTTATGGTATATTCTTTTCCAACAGTGAATAATATACTTACAAGGAGATGGTGGCAAGATCAAAGTATATCGAAATCTATTAGGTACATATTTATTTATTCATCTGCCATTGGGCAGTTGTTTACGAGATATTAGCAATAAGCAAGTATTATAAATAAATTCAAATTTTCGTCAATT
>JAUMHM010094706.1:0-25267 GCA_032362435.1 Melikaiella ostensackeni
AAATATTCTTTCAACTGTATCCATGACATGCTCCGCAGGCCAAAAAATGCTCCAAAAATAGGGGAAATAAGGAGATTTCACGAAAACAAAAGTATAAATTTCTAAAAATAAAATTAATGAAGCTACTATATTAAATGCAATCTAAAGCGCCTCAAGTTCCTAACACTTATAGTAAAAAATGGCATTCTCATCAAAATAGATGAATTTTTAACCAAATATTTGAATTTCTAACCAAAAGGATGAATTTTCAACATAATACATCAATTTTAACCCAAAAATGGAATAAATAAATTTTCAAATAAAGAAAATAATTTTCAACAAAATAGTTCAATTTTCAGTCTAAAAAATAATCTTCAGCCAAAAAAATGAGAATTTTCAAGAAAATAGTTTTATTTTCAACCAAAGAGATACATTTCTATCCAAAAAATTTATTCTTGACAAAGAAGTTCAACTTTCAGCCAAGTGGTTGAATTGTCAAACCCAAAACAGAATTATTTTCAACCGAACAGTTGCATTTTCAACCAATTAAGATGTCATTTTCACCAAAATAGTTGAATTTTGCACCCAGAAAGAGAAATTTTCGAGAATGCAGTTTAATTTCCAGTTCGCATATAAGTGGAAAAACGTTTTGCATTCCCCGTTCCAGTTATAAAATAAAACCCTGCTTCTTATTGTTTAGACAATAAACGATGAACTTTATGATTTATAAATATATTTATATATATAATCTCGACACAAAACGTGGGAAAACAACTCATAAATTAGACTTATGTTTGCTATCATAGGAATGTATTAAAATGACTATGATGTAAGTTGTAATGATGACTGTGTTGTAAGTTTAGATAGTTATTTATTTTTACAGTACTGCCTTCAGGAGGCTACATTTTGGTGATACACTAGACACACTTTAACTCAATTTGTTTGATTTTCCATGAACTCCACTTCTGGAGGAAATATGCATATTGGATAAGGTGCATCTGAAAGGAAACAAATATCTTATTATTTAATACCAGTATTCTGCCGTCCAAAGTAGAAAGATACTTTAGGGTCGAAAATTATCTTGGCGACTAGCACGACCGTCAATAAAAATCACTAATGACTTTGAAACACAATATTTCGGTCGGAAATAAGGATGGAAATTAAAAAAAAAAACGGTTAGAGAGATTATGAGATGGCACGTCAAAGACGGCAAGTACAGATATTCCTGACTTTTTATAGAGGATATATCACATGAGAAGTTTTTTGAAATAATTCGAGAAATTTTCGAATTTTGTACCTGGTCTTTGACTTGTGGCATAACCTAGAATAACCTAGGAATTTCAAGCTGAAGAGACTAAAAAAATCTCAACGGGTTCCCGAGATATGACTTAAAATGTCCAAGCGTGTCGAGTTTCAGTCGGCTTAAGCCGAATGAAACTCGATGTTGACACTCTTGCACTTGTTTAGCCATATCTTGGGAAGCCCTTAAGATTATATAAATTCAATTGCTTTAAAATAAGAATGAAATATCAAAGATTGTATCCTGTAAATTTTAGATTTCCGCTATAAATTTCTCAGTTTATGCCAAGAGTTAAAGTCGAGATGAGAAATTCGAGAAATTGTTGAATTATTTTCAAAAACTTCTCACGTGATATACCCCATTCAAAAAATCAGAAATATTTCTACTGGATGTCATCCGACTTTGATTGGCAATATTTTGAACTATTATAATTAGAAAATTTTGTCTTGTCAAAGAGATAACAAAAGTTTTGTAATTAAAGTAATTAATTATAATTTTTCAACTTACTTGGGAATAAAGGAGAATGCCCACAATGGTTGGAGCAACAGTCCTTCTTGAATATACAAGCACTACCAAAATCTCCTCGAATTATAGTCCCATCTGCTTTTTTAACGCAGGCTGCATAGACAGCTCCAATGAGAAGAGCCGAATACAGAAGTGCCAAGAACAAGATGATTTCAGGATTCATTTTTTTAATCAGGATTCATTTTTTTCTAACTGAACCTCTTCAGCTTCGTCACGGCTTACCTGTATATACCGAGTCTATTTCCCATGATCATGCGCATAAGCAGGGAAAAACAAGTTTACGTGCACTTAATTCTTTGAAACACGTACGCCAAATGTAGACATATTTCCCTCATGGACGAAGTCTAGCCAATAAACCACACATACCCAATCAGGAACTGATAAAAAAAGATAAAGCAGCTGAAATGTCCAATAAATACACGTGCATCATTTCTTTGTATGAAAAATCGAATAAAAAAATGTTGTATTTCAAATCTTTACAGGGTAATAAAATATTTTATTCAGGGACCCTCATATTAGTTGTATCATTTCAAATAAGTTGATCAATATCCTGAGGTTTCGGGAAACTAAAATAAATAATAATAATAATGAAAGATTTGAAGAATAATAAAAAATTGCTATCATTGAAGGCAAATAATGTCACTTTCATCGCTGTCGTCCGCTGCATAAGGACAACAGTGGTAAGCGACAAATTCAAAACTACTTCATACACCCAATTTTGTACCTATTACAACATCATCGTGAGTAATTCCAAACATCTTATTAAATTCTTGATATCTTTAACTCATCAGGTATTTGACTTTTTCCGTGACTGATGATAAAGCACCTGGTTTACCCGAGAAAAAAGATGGAAATCGCATAACAATAATAATGCAGAGGGTGAACTCCAAACTACACCATATGCCTAATTTTGTGCCTACTATAACATCGTCGCAAGAGATTTTAAACATTGTATTGAATTCCTAATATCTTGAGCTCATCAGGTACTCGACCTAGTCCGTGGCTGATAACGAAAAAACCGGGATCACCCGAGAAAATAGTTGAATAACGCAAAAAAAATAATAATAACAGATTTTTATTTTCAACCCAGTTTACATTATTCAATACACAGAAAAGAAGATGAACAATAGGAACACAAAAGGCAGAGGTTCAGCTTAAGCTACTTTCCAACCTATCCTTCTAGAAACTAACTTAAAAAACTAACTCCTAAATTATAACAAAAGTTAATTTAACAAATTTATTAATTAAACTAATTACCGAGGGGGGGGGGAATAGTTTTATGTGGGGGTACAAACGACGTACAGTGCAAAGTACAGTCTAAGAAGGGTAAAGTATATCGAATGCTGAATTAAAAAAACAAAAAGAGAGCATTTATAAAATAAAATAATCGGGCGTTTGCACGATGTATTTCGGTCATTTCATTTCTGACTGAACGCACTGTGTAAGAAGCCAACGGGTCCCCAAGATTATCAAGCACACGTGGCGTGCTTGATAATTACAGTTTTAACTGGGTTATCTTGGGAAAATCTTCTTGAAATAAAAGACTTAATGACTTCATTGCATAATAGTCAATCGCGTTCAGTGATCCAAGCTCTTGTTGGGTTTCTTTTTAAACTATGTACAGGAAATTCTAAAAATATATTAGCTTCTATATTGAACATAGATAATGAACAGTTAATTTCTGAATATTTAAAAAGTATAATTCAATCTTCTGAGAAAGATGTCCTGCCACTTCGTTTTGGCTTAAATTCTGTTAACAGAGATAATCTTATTCAAAACCATATGACAGAAATTGCAAAAAAATTGTTTGATAATCAGGATAATTTGCTTCTGGTTTATGATGGTACATATGCGCGTCATCAGGAAAGTAAAAATAATGAGTATCAAATAAAATCTTTCTCTGGACAGAAGAAAGTTCCTCTCTGTAAACCCTTTACTATTTGTTAGACTAATGGATACGCAGTGGACACGCTTGGGCCGTACCCTGCAAACCAAAATGTTGCGGATATTGTGAAAACCATCACTAAAGATCCAAACAGTTTATGCAATTTTTTGAGGACGAATAATATCTTTGTTTTTGATCGAGATTTCCGTGACGTAGTTAAAGATTTGGATGAAAAAAAATTGCAAAGTACTGATGCTTGCTTGAAAGGGTAAAAGAAAGCAATAGTCAACAGAAGAATCTAACCAGTCACGTTTTGTGACTAAAATCCGATGGGTAGTTGAAGCTGCTCATGGTATGCTCAAACAAAAGTATCATCTTCTGGACCATAAAATAGATTACAAGTTAGTACCAAAAATTAAAATTATCATTTCTTAATAATACCTACGGTCAAAGGCTGCAGTCTGACAAAAACATTCATTAACATTCAAATGAAATATCACAGAGAATGCATGCTCGGAAAGATGTCGAAAATACACTAGCTTCTGAGGCATACAGATAAATTTCTGGATTTTTCAAAAATGAGTGAGAAAGATTTAACGATCTTTTTCGCTGGATCCTATCAGGATTCTCAAGCCGTATCTTATTTAGCATAAATGGTAGATGGGGATGGCAAACTGACCCTTGAGTATGTGAAAGAAGAACCCAATGTACTTAAGTTGAAAGTACAACTCCGACACATTTTTCGAGCATTATATAGATGTTTTATAAGATACAAGCCTGACAGCTTCGGTGTTCCCGGGGTAACACACTATGAATGCGAGTGTGCTAATGGCCGACGAACAGTTGGCTGCTGCTCACACATTGCTGCCATCGTGTATTATCCCTCTCATGCTATGTATGTGTCGAAAATTCTTCAACCAGCGTAAGTACTCAGCGAAATGTTACAAAAAATCATTGCACTGCAGTGATTAATGATGATAGCGATGAGGATTAAGAAAATTCTGAATTGGTGAGAGGTGAGGGGACTTACGATAATGAGGTACCCCGATTTGTGAAAGGCGAGGGGACTCACTATAATAAAGCACCACGGTTTGTGAGAGGCGAGGGGACTCACGATAATGAAGCCGCCCGATTTATGAGAGGCGAGGGGACCCACGACAATAAAGCAGATCGATTTGCGAGAGGCGAGGGGACTCACGATAATAAAGCAGCCCGATTTGTGAGAGGCAAGGGGACTCACTATAATAAAGCACTCCGGTTTGTAAAAGGCGAGGGGACTCACGATAATGAAGCAGCACGATTTGTGAGAGGCGAGGGGACTCACGAGAATAAAGCACCCTGGTTTGTGAGAGGAGAGGGGACCAGGGCTGACTCTACTATATAGGCAAACTAGGCGACTGCCTAGGGCGGCCAAATTCAGAGGGCAGCAAAAGCGGGCTGAAATTTTCATTTTTATAACGATAAATAGATGGAAAAAATATGAAATATTCATCTCTTATTTCAAATTTACTGCAAAAAATGAAAGCGCAGCCTAGTGACCTATTAATAAAATACTATTCACGTTATCTATACATATGTACATTCCCTTATACCACTGGCATATCTTATATTGTCTGCAAAGTACTCTTTAGGAGCAAATAATGTTTGAGATCCACATTATCATTATTTCTTATCAAAAGTTTTTGTGATCATTTAATAATCATACATAAAATGGACGGTGGAGGGGGTGGCGCAAAATTATCGTTCGTCTAGGGCGCCAATCATCCTTGAGCTGATCCTGGAGGGGACTCACGATAATAAATTTGTGATTTGTGAGAGGCGAGGGGACTCGCGATAAAAAAGCACCCTGAAGAAATGAGTTTGAAATCGTACTGCAACCTCCTCGTGATGAACTCGGGAAACTATAATTTGGATAGGCTAACTGCAGACTTTTATGAAGGAAATATTACTTATGATGTATTTAATTACATCAGTTACATCAATTCCAATGCTATCTTCAATTTCAACGACTTTTCTAACCATGAAAAAATGCAATAGACTTGTGTTCCAAAGTATGCGGTCGGGAGCATTGCACCATAACTGTGCGCAGTGTTGCATGCGTGATTTTTATTTTTTTGACATTGTTCCACACTTTCAAAAAATTCAACAAAAATACGTATCATGAGAGGATATTCTGAGGAATGTTTATGTAGAATATGGATATGGTCACTCCAGAATATAACCACAAAAAAAAATTTTGAAGGAATCATAAATTTTTTTCACCTGTAATTTTTTTCGAAATACTTTTTTGGGAATAGCCTCATAAGTGTTCACAAGATTTATTTTGTTCGTCGAAACCTGTGAAGCCGTTTTCGAGAAAAACCACTTTCTAAATTTTTCTTTTCTTCTCCATAACTCTCACAAAAATGAGTTTTCAGGGTTATCTTCGGGAGAAATTTTACCTCACATACATGCGAACCTATGACAGAAATTTCAAGTTAATACGTGCGGGAGCAGATTTTGTATGCTTACCCGGTCATGCTCTTTGGAAATCGTCCACTTCCACATGTATGGTGAACTTATTCTACAGCAAAACTCAAAACAGTCTAATGTCCAACCTGTTTCATCGCAAACGTGGAGAAGGGTGGTCTTAGCAGAAAAGCCCAACTGACAAGAGGGTTTTTTGCAAGATTCTAGAAAGATGAGGTGGGATGGTGATTGGGCGAAGATCTTTATAGGAACTGGGAATTTCGCATTTCGACAATGGACGCACAATATGTTAATTTTCCCTCAAATGTCACAATAGGTAGATAGAGAGGTCAGAAAAACGGTTGAAGGAGTAGAAAGAAAAAAGGTTACAAGAGGTTAGAATGAAGAGGAATGGAGGGCGGAAACAGGAGGGGAAGATACTGCATGACGAGGAGTTGAGATCAAAGGTTGAGTTCATGGAAAGGAAAATCGAGCCTGCACAAGTAGAAATTTAATAGGAATTATGAAAAAAGTAAGTGGAGTGGAAAGAGAATTTGAAAGAAAGGAGAGATGGGACAGGAGTAACAATTTGACAATAGTTGATCTGAACGTGGAGGAGGGGAATGAAAAGGTAAAGGTAGAGGAGTTTCTTGAGAGAGATTTGTGGGCCTATCTCAGAAATCCCTCATGCAGACTTTCCACACTCTCATGCTGTTTCCAGCCCCAAATTTCCACTCCATAACCCAACAATAACTATACTAGTACGTCGAACATCGACACTAGGGTGGTTCTTGTTCATACTTGGTGGATGTTTTAAATTTCGCTAGTCTCACTCACCAGCTTCATACGAATGCCCAAAAAAATGATCCACAAATTTAAGCTAAATCGGTTAATATTTGGGGATCTTGGGAAAAAGTCAGCTTTTGACCATCTAATATCTGAACGCGATTATATTCCGCAAATAATTCCGTGTTTCAGTATATTGTTCAGAATTCGTCTAAGAATGAAGATCAATCATAAATTTTGCGAGGAATGACTTTGAGCTACTCTTATGGTCATTGAAAGATACCCAGCCATTTTCAACTAATTTTCAATTACTCATTACAGCATTGACTTCAGGAAGCTACATTGTGGTTAAGCGCTCAGCACATTTTAATTCAATTTTGTAGATTCCTCACAATCTGACGTTTCGGAAACATTGAGGTTTTTCAATGCATATCGGATACGGAACATCTTAAAAAAAACGGTTACGCAGAGTAAAGATATTTCTGCCTTTTTAAAGAGGATATATCACGCGAGTAGTTTTTAAAAATAATTCAAGAGTTTCTCGAACTTTGTACCTTGATTTCAACTCGTAACATGACCCAGGAAACTATAGCAAAGTAAGTAAGAAATTTAATGTTCTCACGATGATTCATTATAGTAAAAAAGAGATGTTTCGGGTTTCAATCGTGTGCAAAACTACGCATCTTGCCGACGTTTCGTCCCTCTTGATGTTATTAGGGTGTTTTAAGATTTCATTGCTTCTCTATGTTTGCTTGGAAGAATATTACATGTTTCTGCGATGACGGTTGTTTTGTCAAATAAAATCCTATGTCCTGTCTCGATCTGATGCTCAGCTACTATAGTGCTGATTGCGTGAAATTAGTGACGCACATGAATGGATTAACGAGATTCCCACTGATTTGGATGTTGTATTTGTTGAGGATTCTTCTTATTTGCTCTGTGATACCTTGGATGCAGGGTAGGATGGTAGTCGTTTTTCTCTCTACTTCTTTAGAAGGTTGTGTTGACTTATCTTTTTGAGTGTATTTTCTTATTACTTTATCAATTTGTTTGTTTTTGTAATCGTTCTGTATAAGGATTTGTTTTACATTTTGCAATTCCTTTTGTAAGTTATCTTTATCTGTTATGGAGACAGCTCCGTATACAAGGGAGTTGATGACTGATTACTTTTGAGATGCCTGGTGGTGGGAGGAGGCATGGAGGAATCTGTTTGTATGGGTGGGTTTTCTATAAACTTCATGTCCTAATGTGTTATCAGATCTTTTGTGAACTAGTACGTCCAAGAAATGCAATTTTTCCGTATCCCACTGCTGCTCCTGAGGTTTGCTCGTAGAATTGGTTATTGCAGGAGAAGTAAGTACTATTGAGACAGTGTTCTATCAAAGGTATGAGATCGGAGGGGAAGTTTGCAAAGGATTTATCAATGCCGATTGTATCAAAGATTGGTACTTTTGTGAAGAGAGATACTACGTTGAAACTCACTAGAATTTCTTGGGGTTGAATGTGAATTTAGTTCTTTGGCGAGGAAACGTGCTAGGTTATGAGTTGGTGAGTTTATTGCGCTGACGATCGATCTGAGAGGAATGTTGTTTTTGTGGATTTTTGGGAGTCCATGAAGTTTTGGAGAGACGGGATTAGTAGGTATAAGTTGAGTATTGTTTTGTTGTCTAGTTTTGAGTCTTTTAGAACGGTTTTTGTTTTGCGGTCTATTTTTTTGTGGGGTTTTTTTCAAGTTCTTTATATGTATTGTCAGTAAGAAGATCCATGATTTTATCGTTGTAGTCTTCTTTATTCATTGATACTGTTGTGTTGCCTTTATCTGCAGGTATTATCATGATGTCTTCATTTTGATCGAGTTTTTTTATTGCTGTGTTTTCTTTTTTCATTGAGTTTGGGTAGGGGAGTTGAGCTTGGCGTAAGATGTTGGCCGTCCTGCGCCGTACGTCATTCGCTTTTTCGGGTGGAAGGTTATATATTGCGGATTCCAAATTACTGATAATTTCTTCTTTCGGGATTCTGGAGGGGGCCACTGCAAAATTATGTCCTTTAGGCAGAGCTGAAATCATTCCACTGCTGAGAGGATGCTCAAAGATAGACACATTAGGACATGAAGTTTACAGAAAACCTACCCAATCAAACAGATACCTCCATGCCTCCTCCCACCACCAGGCATCTACCCTACATCCAAGGTATCACAGAGAAAAAAGGAAGAATTCTCAACAAACACAACATCCAAACCATATTTATACCATCTGCGAAAATAGGACAACTTCTAAACAACCCTAAAGATAAAAAGGCAACTCTTAGTGATCCGGGAGTATATAAAATCCCTTGCTTTCGTGATAAGGTCTACATTAGAGAAACCGGGAGAGCGGTAAGCCAACGCGTAGAAGAACATGAGAGTGAAGTAAGGCTAAAATATTTAACGCAATCAGCACTAGCTAAGAATCATATCGAAACAGGACATAGCATTTTATTCGACAAAACAACCGTCATCGCAAAAGCATGCGATATTTTTCCAAGAAAATATAGAGAAGCAGTCGAAATCTTAAAACACCCTAATAACGTCAGTAGGGACAATGGATATAATACCAATCCAATTTGGCTTTTCGTCCTCCCGGATTTTTTGAAAAAGACTTGATTGGCCAATCAGTTTCGACCAGTCCCCACGGAGGGCGCTCTGGCCAATCACAGGCATCGCAAAGAAGTGAACTGCAATGTTCACAAAACGTCGGCAAGATTCGTAGTTTTGCACACGATTGAAACCCGAAACATCTCCTTTTTACTACCGAAAAGTTCTGAAATTGATAGCACACAATCTTCGGAATCTTACCTTCCATTTCAGCTGATAAAATTTTAAAAATTCTTACGGATTCCCCAGATATGGCTAAAAATATTCAAGCTTGTCTGCGTCGAATTCAAGTCGGCTCTCTCACCCCCTCTGCCAGTTATGCATTTTTCTTCCGTATGACCCTTTAAATATTTCCTTAAAACACAACCCAAAAAGACGAATTCTCTACATAACAGTTGTATTTTCAACTCGAAAATATGAATTTTCAACAAAACAATTGAATTTTTAACTGAAAAAAATCAATTTTCGACCAAGAATGGAATAATAGATTTTTCAATTGAAAAAATTGAATTCAAACTAAAAAGAACGAGTTCTCAACAAAATAGTTCAATTTGCAACCCAAGAGATGAATCTTGGACCAAAAAATTTTTTTACAAAGTAGCTTAACTTTTAACCAAGTAGTTGGATTTTCAGTTAAGAAAAATGAATTTTTAACCAAGAATAAAATATTTAAATTTTCAGTTAAAAAAATTAATTTTCAACCAAAAAAGAACGAGTTTTAAACGAAATAGTTCAATTTTCAACCAAGGACATGAATCTGCAACCAAAAAAATTAATTTTTAACAAAGTATTTCCACTTACAACCAAGTAGTTAAATTTGCAAGCCAAAAAGACGAATTTCCTACAAAACAGTTGAATTTTCCACTAGAAAATATGAGTATTCAACAATAAAGTTCATTTTCAAACAAATTGTCGAACTTTCCCCCAAGTAGTTGAATTTTTAAGCTAAAAAGGCGAGTTTTCTATAAAGCAGTTTAATTTTGAACCAAAAAGGATGACTTCTAAACAAAATTGTTATTTTTTCAACCAAAAAGACGAAATCTCAGCCTGAAATATGATAGTAGAGTTTTCAATCCAAAGGAATGAACTTTCTGCCAAATATAGTTAGATTTCCTTATTGGGTTCTATTAATTCACTTCGCATTTGAGTGATCAAACGAGAAGAAGTGAAAAATTTCATTTTTAATACTTTAAGAATATTAGCTCAGAAAACTGGAAATTTTTCTAAGGTAATATAGTTAATTTTCCAGTGCCTACTCAAACAAAAATAATTTACTCCATCTGTTGGTAATTGTTCCGTTAGAAAGGTTTTTTGCTCCTCCTATAAAATGAGTTTGCTAGGACTTAGCGTCGTTTTGTATTCCCCATTTCAGTTACAAAATGAAATCCAGCGTCTTATTATTCAAACAATGAACGATATACTTTATGATTTATATAAATATTTGTATATCTAATCTTGACATAATACTTAGTGGAACTGCCTCAAAAGCCACTTATAAAATAGTCTAATGATCGCTGTCATGAAATCTTGTGAAATGACTATGAACGTTGTAAGTTTCTCTCATTATTTATTTTTACAGCATTGACTTCAGAAAGCTACATTGTGGTTGAACATTCAGCACCTTCTAACTGAATTTTGTAGATTTTCCTTGAAATACTGGAAACATCCAACTCTTTACACCCATAATGGTTTCAGTGCAGCTGGAAGGAAAAGAAATTATTATTCAATATTAGTAATTTGCCGCGTAGGGTAAAAAAATTTATTACCGTCGGAAATTATCTACACGTCTAGCACCAATAACAGTTTCAAAATATTGACATTGACATTTTTAGGCATATCTTGGGAACCTCTAAGATTTTTCAATTTCTGTTGCCTTTAATTAATTCCAGGATTTCGAAAATCACGTCCATAAGAAGATCCATACTCTTTACCCTAATGACATCCACTAGGCAACACCCTTCACGAGAGCCCATGAGTATCAAAAATCTTTTTTTTCAGGCGTCACTCTTCTTCTTATAAACACTTGGCCCTCATACATCCTTTTTCTTTCATACATCTTTTTCTTCTTTCACATTCATACATCTTTTCATACTCTCGTGTTTCTATGACCCTTCATATCTCTTTCGCTTTAGAGTCTCATTCAGACATCCTAACCAGCGAGTGTCGGGGGTGTCGGGTGCCCGAGTTATTTTTCATCTGTTACGAGCTTTTTTCCTTGTCACCACTTTTTTTCTCACTTCTTCTCTATCAAAGTACAATCGCGGCACTTTTAAGCTTTTAACGAATATTTAAAAATTTTAAGGGTAAAATGAGTTTTTTGCAAATTTTACTCGAAAAACATTGCTTTTTTCAATTTTTGAAATTTCAAGGATTCCCTTCTTCCAGTTTGTCAAGTTTTTTTCACTATTTCAAACCCGTTAGGAGCAACGAAGAAAGATTGAAATTTATAAAGCTTTTTCGATTTTGTACTTTGAAATACGAAATTTTCTCAAAACAGCAACTTTTTTTGGCTGAAATTTCTCGGAGGGATATATAATATATATTATATATACGAGGCGGAATGCGGTTTTGATTTTTTAAGGGCAAACAACGTCGATTTGTGTGATATTTTCTTACTTCAGAGTATTTATTTCCGTTTCTAGCTAACTACTGAAATAATCCTGTCAAAAGTCGAATATAATTCTAGTTGTAATATCGAGTAGTGTCTATTGCATTCTAGAGTTTTCAATGTTTAAGACAATTATCATGGCTGCGAAAAGTGTCTTTTGAAGGACAAATCAAAATGTTCAGATTATGAAAGAGTGCATAGAAAAAGTGTTTATAATTTGAAGAATATGAAGTTCTCAAACTTGCTTGATTTAGCCTGTTGGTTGCAGCCTATGAATCCTGCTCAAGTGATAACGAGTTCAATCTGTGTGTGCTTCAATCGTTACACATTGAGATTTTCAGCTTGCTTACTTCAGAAGTAGGTTTTGATGAAGACACACTTGACGACCAAGAAGAAAGAGAAATCAGTGATGAAGAAAATAAAGTCGGCAATCACAATGCATTGACGACCTGATTGAAGAAATAATTCAGTTTGCGGACAATGTTTTACCTGCGCGAAAGGAGGGATATGTGTAGAAAGATCCCTGGAACACTATGCCTTGAGGAGAAAAAGAGAGCTGATCTCTTCATTTTCATCTACAAATAGCTGTAAATTATGGAAGCTGTATGACGTTCAGTTGTTAGAAAAATCAGACACCGAGTTCACAGATTGCCATTGTGGAGAATGGGTTAGTAATTTTCAAGCAGCTTTACAAAATTGTTCATCCACGTCGAGATATTTTATCCATGTCAAGATTTACCTTTCTGACCTCTTTTCCTGAAGTCATAACGTACGCGAGCGATAAGGCAAGGAAACTGGTGAGTATCAAAGATAGAGGCATCTATTTGAAACCTGATGTATACATGAGATATCCTTTGAGCGAAAATGATAAACAATTGGCAATGGAATACTTCTTGAACAATGACTTCAATTGTTCAAGACAGAGCCCGAAAAAAAATGATGCAATAACTATTAGAGAAAACGACTAGCAGATAAAGGAAGTAAAGCATTTCCTCACACGAAGTATTAAAAAAACTATTGAATTAATCAGGTTGATTTAGAACCAATCTACTATATTCAGACTATTCGTTCCGAAAAGAAAATCCAGAAGTGAGAATTAGCAGGTCTAAGTTTTCACATTGCGTTTAAAATATGTCATGGCAAACCCTGCGAAGGAAATGATGTTCACATGCATGTCCAAGACGTCGAGCCAACTGTAAGAAAGGAAGAGAAAATCTGTGCCAAATCTGGTCCTCGACATCTTCTTATACATGTGGATTTTGCGAAAAATTGGGCAATCATTCTGATGAAAGCGATTCAAGGTGATCATTGGATAAATAAACAAATCTCTATATTTACAGCAGTTCACTACCAAAATGATTCGAAGATAAGTTTTTCAGTTATCAGCAATGACCTGAAACATGATTCCATACATGCTGCACTGGCAACGAACTGGATTTAGGAGTACTTTTAAAGTAGCTTTTCTACTGAGTCAGTAGAACTGATCTCCATCGTTTTTAATGACGCTGAAAGTCTTCTGAAAAATCGATATCAATTACATGAAATGAAACAATCGTCCTGCAATAAAAGATGGACATTTTCTGCGAAGGGGCTGTAGATGGTGTTGATGGACTTGTTGAGCATTACGCTACAACCTATAACCTTCAAAGTCCTCATACACATTGACTATACGACTGATCTTTCTACCAAGTGAAGACGTGAAAGTATTTCGTGAAAGAAAAAACGAAGGAGTTGACTCAAGCAAAAGAGTGTGAAGGGATCCAAAAATGCCACATGTGGAAAAACTGTTGTAAGCGCAGACGAAACCAAATCATTCATAGATGGGACAGCAAGACCATTCATGACAAGAGCTAAAAGATGAAAAAAGGAAGAAGAAACAGAAAAATCCAAGAAAAGAGAAAGCGAAAAAGAAACTGAAAGAAAAAGTAACCACCAGGTGCAACACCAGATGCACTAAGATCGTCCTGACGCGATTGAAGTGGTCACATACTACCCTTATCGTGAAAATGATCAACAACCCCTACAAGTTTATGTCATTTTTAACCTGGTGCAATGGCCGGGATCAACCGGGTACTGTTTCCATATTCAGTATCCTATTTTTGGATACAGAAACGTTTTGACTACATCCGAAATTACGTGAGATCCTCGGGAAAGCTTCCTGGGTGAGATAATTAAATTGCCTTAGACATCTTTTCCTGGGTAACCGATGTTTCCCGTTTCAAAACTCGTGAGTACCATGTATGGCTTCCATCGCAGGGCCACGATTTAAAGCTCAGAGAAGTTGGGGAAATTTCTACATGGGCTGCTATATATTTATGAAAATTTCATTGCAAGTTTGTCATTTATATTGAGTTTAGAATATAGTTCAGAATACGTACATATTTGAACAATAAATATTAAATTTAATAACCAAAAACATACCAGCCAATTAAAAAAAAGTCACATGTGTAAATAAAGATCAATTTCATAATTTTCATTCAAAATGATAAAGTTAGGCGAAAATTTAACTTAAATTAGAGAGTGTCAATTTAATTACTCCACTTTTATCAATCCGTAAGTATTATTTAGTCTCTTACTTAAATATCATCAAATTGGCAAAATGGCGACAAGTCACATTTTCGCCGAGTCATATTACGGCATCTCTCATTCGGAAAAATTTGGAATTCACAAAAAATTGGCAAAAGTGAGGGAAGACGAGCTTGTGATTATTCCCCCAAAAAAATGTAGTACGCGCACCTACCCCTTTCTCAAGTCACGTCGGAGGAAAACACCGCTGTGATTGGTCGCTAATAATGGGAAAAAAAACAAAGTTTTCAACCAATTTCGTCACATTTTTCTCACGAAAATAGTCTAGCCAAATAAACTGGGCACATATACCCAATGCGATACTGATAAAAACAAGATAAGGCTCCTGGAAATAATCCCTATTCAATACACGAGCATCACTTTTTCAAATAAAAATAATTCAAATAAAGCAGTATTATTTTCTTCGAAAACTTCCCACAAAACGAATAAATGTAGAGAGACATGAGTAATTTGAAATCCTTCGAATTCCTCCGAAATTCTAGGAAAATCTCTGAGACAGCATAAAATTTTTTAAATTCTTCAAAATTATTAAAATCCTTAGAAATTCCTTGAAATTTTGCAAGTCTCGTGAAAATTCCTTGGAATATTTTGAAATACCCTTCAATATTTCGAATTCTTTGAAGTCTTCTGAAATTCCTTGAATTTTTTTTAATCTCTCGAAAATTCTTCGGTATCTTTTATAGTCATTTAAAATCTTTGAAATTCTTGAAGATCATGAAAAATTCCTCGTAATTTCGTAAAACTCTTAAAAATCTCTCTGATTCTTTGGATATACCACAAAATATTTCAAATCTTTTGAAACCCCTTGAAATTTTTTCAGTCTCTCGAAAATTCCTTGGAATCTTTAAAATCCCTTAGGATCCCGTCAAATTATTGAAACATATCGAAAATTTCTTAGATTCTTTTAAAATACCCTCAAAGCTTTAAAATCGTTCAAAGTCTTTTCAATTTATTGAAATATAATGAAAATTCTTTCGAATCATTTCAAATACCCTTGAGTATTTGAAATCCTCTATAATCTTTTGAATTCCCTACTACCCTAACTACCCTAAAATATTTCAAATCCTCTGAAATCTTTCAAAATTCCTTCATACTTTATAAAGATCTTGAAATTTTATTGTAATATTTTTAAATACCCTGAAATATTTAAAGTCCTTCAAAATCACTTTAAATTCTTGATATCTACTAAAAATTTCTTGAAATATTTTAAAATATACTTAAATGTTTGAAGACCTTTAAAATCCCTCGATTCCTTGAGAAATTTTTCAGAAATTTGTGAAACTCTGGAAAATCCTTTGGACTGTTTCAATATACCTTAAAATATTTCAAATCTTTCGGATTTCCTTGAATTTCTTCTTCAATCTCTTGAACATTCCTTCAAAACTTTGTAAATCTCTCAAAAATCCCTTGGACAGTTTCAATATACTCAAAAATTTTCAAATCTTTTGAAATCCAATAAAATTTTTCTAATTTCTTGGAAATTCCTTGGAATCTTTAAAATCCCTCGGAATCCCTTCAAATTATTTATATCTATTGAAAATTCCTTAGATTCTTTGAAAATACATTGAAATCTTTAAAATGGCTTAAAATTCTTTTAGTTTATTGAAATATATTGAGAATTCCTTGGAATCTTTTAAAATACTTGGAAACATTTCAAATCTTGTGAAATCTTTTGAATTCCCTCGAGATTTCATGAAGCTATTCAAGTTTTTTCAGAATCATTCGAACTACCTTGAAATATTTTAAATCTTATAAAATTTTCTTAAATTCCTTGATATTTCATAGAGATCTCGAAATTTTATTGTAATATTCTCAAATACCCTAAAATATTCAAATCTTTCGAAATAATCTATTTCCCATGATCAGGAACATAATCGAAGAAAAAGCAAGGTCAAGTAAGGTAAATGTCCCAGTTTGGGCGAATTCTCAGATACTATAGGTAAATCCGTGGTAATCTTGAAGTTAATGACACTAGCAATAGTTCAATCACATTCCAGAGAAGATTAAATATATTTTTAATATAGGTTTTATAGTCATTTTATTATTTATTCGTACTATTTGAACGGTAAATACGCACGTCGCCAGCTGCGACTGATCGAGCATAACATTGCTCTCGGCTTTTTAGTTCGGGAGTTGACACGATCCGTTTTTTTTTCGTTACAACAGTGCTTGAAAAATTTTGTGGTGTGAGTGTTTCATTGAGAAGTAAGTAATAATTATAAGTTTTCAGAAGGGCTCGTCGATATAACTCGAAGTTAATGCATAATTCGTATATTTCCTGCCTCCTTTATACGGACGGAAAAAACGGTTGGAGGAGTTTGAGCGAGTGTTTACAAACAATAAGGTTACATAAAAATTATGCGTTTTTTTAGATAACACGCATAATATCTCAATTCTTAAAGCTTTCTCCTATCATGAAGCGTGTTTTTTAAAACATTTTTGTTGAATAATTGATAAAAATTTACGCGAAATGATTACAATGACCAAGTGAAAGCCATTTCTTCCCGCCATATTCGGGACAGCGTGAATTTGGTCTCAGTATCAATCACGATATCCCAGCACTGTAGAAAATCAAACATGGCGTCGCTCGCCCAAACTGGGACATTTACCTTACACGTAAATTCTTGAAACAGAAGAGCCGAACTTCCTCATATCTTCCTCATAGGGAGAGGCTAGCCAAATAACCAAGTACACATATTCAACACAAAAATGATAAAAACAAGGTAAGGCAGCTAAAAATGATCCCCATTGAATACACGAGCATTATTTTTTCAAATAGAAAGAATCGATGAGAATTGTAATTTTCTTCGAAAACTCTTCACAAAACGTATGAATGTAAACAGAAATAAGTAGCTCAAAATCTGTCGAAATCTCCCGAAATTCTGAGATATTCTCTAAGACCACATGGAATTTTCATAATTTTTTAAATTCATTTAAATCCTGAGAAATTCCTTGAAATTTTGTCAATCTCTTGAAAATTGCTTGGAATCTTTTAATATACCTTGGAATATTATTAATCCTTCGCAATCTTCCGCAATACATTTAATTTTTTTTAATTCCTTGAAGATTCCTTGGAATTTTTTAATATACCCTAAAATATTTGAAATCGTTTCAAGTCTTTTGAAATCCCTTGAAATTATTTGAACTTCTTAAAAATTCCTTAGAATGTTTTAGTACACCGTTATATATTCAAAATCTTTTAAAATATTTTGAAACACCTTGAAATTTTTCGAATGTTTTGAAAATTTCTTGAAATCTTTTAATATGCCCTGAAATATTTCAATTCTTCTCAAATAATTTGCAATCCCTTGACATTTATTCAATCTCTTTAAAATTCCTTGGAATATTTGAAAATATACAAAAATGTTTGAAACCTTTTGAAATCCCCAAGTTCTTGTCAATAAATTCGTTAAAAATTCTCTAGAAGTTTAAAGCTAAAAATAATCTCTGTTAAATACACGAGCATAATCTTCTTAAATAAAAAGAATCGATAAGAATTATGATTTTCCTCGAAAACACTTCACAAAACAGATAAATGTAAAGAGAAATAAGTAGTTAAAAATCTTCCGAATTCTAGGAAATTCTTTAAAATAGTATGAAACTTCTTTAAATTCTCTGAAATCACTAAATTTCTTCGAAATCCCTTGAAATTTTGGAAATCTCTTGAAAATTCCTTGGAATCTTGTAATATACCCTAAATTATAAAAAATCCTTTGAAATCTTTCAATCTCTTTGAAATTCCTTGCAATCTTTTAATATACAGGTACCCTAAAATATTTACCATCCTTTGGAATCTTTTAAAATTCCTTGAAATTTTTTATCTCCTTAAAATTTCATGGACATCTTTTAGCAAACCGTGAAATATTCAAAATCCTTTGAAATCTTCTGAAATACCTTGAAATTTTTCAAATGTCTTGAAAATTTCCTGAAATTTGTGAATATTCCCTGAATTATTTCATTTTCATTCAAATCCTTAGAAATCCCTTGACATTTTTTTTTAATTTCTTGAAAATTCTTCGGCTTTTTTTTTCCTTGAAATTTCTTTGAAATTTCTTGAAATTCCTTGAAATATACTAAAATGTTTAGAACATTCTAAAATCTTCGAGTTCTTCGGAATAAATTCGTCAAAAATCCTCTAGAAGCTTAAAGCTAAAAATAGTCTCCATTTAGTACACGAGCATAATTTTTTCAAATAAAAAGAATCAATAAGAATTGTTATTTTCTTCGAAAACTCTTCACAATACGGACAAATGTAAAGAAAAATAAGTAGTTCAAAAACCCTTGAATTCTTTCGAAATTATAGAAAATTCTTTGAAACAGAATAAAATCTTTTCAAATTCCCTAAATCATAAAGTTCCTTCGAAATTTCTTGAAATTTTGTAACTTCCTTGAAAGTTCCTTGGAATCTTTCAATATATCCTGCAATATTTTAAATCCTCTGCAATCTTTTGCAATATCATAAAATCAATTCAATTTCTTGAAAATTCCTCGCAATCTTCTAATATACCCTCAAATATTGAAAATCCCCTGAAATCTTTTTAAATCCCTTGAAATTTTTTCAATGTCTTTCAGATTCCTTGCAATCTTTGAATATACCCTAAAATATTTTAAATCGTTTAAAATCTTTTGAAATACCTTGCAATTTTTTTAATGTCATGAAAACTTCTTGGAATCTTTGAATATAGCCTGAAATATTTAAAATCCTTTGAAATTTTTTGAAATCTTTTGAAGTCCCTTGATATTGTTCAATCTCTTAAAAATTTTCGGAAATTTCTTGAAATTTTGTAAATCTCTTAAAAATTCTTTGGAATCTTTGAAACACTTTAAAATCTCTTCAAATTTTTGAAATCTATTTGAAATTTCTTGGAACATGCCTAATACACTCAAATTAAAACCCTTTAAAATCCCTCAATTCTTGTGAATAAATTCGTTAAGAGTCCTTAAAAATCCTTTATAACATTTGAAAATTCTCTAAAATCCCTTGGAATCTTTTAAAGTATGCTAAAATCTCACAAGGCTATGAAATTCTCACAAATCTTTCAAAATAATCTATTTCCCATGAACATGCACACAAACGGAGAAAAAACAAAGTTAAGTACATGTAACTCCTTGAAACACGTAAGCCAAGTCCCGGCATATTTTTCTCATGGTGGGAGGCTAGCCAATAAGCCGGCTACACATACCTGAGACGAAACTGAAAAAACAACGTGAGGTAGCTCAAAATAATCTCCATTGAATACACGAGCATCATTTTTTCAAATGAAAAGAATCTATAAGAATTGTTATTTTCTTCGAAAACTCTTCACAAAACGGATAAATGTAAAGAGGAATAAATAGTTTAAAAATCCTTCAAATTCTTCCGAAATTCTAGGAAATTCTCTAAAATATCATGAATTTTTTTCTGAATTCTTTTGAATGATTAAATTCTTTCGAAATTCCTAGAAATTTTTTAGATCTCTTGAAAATTTCAAGGAATCTTTTCATATACACTAAAATACTTCAAATGCTTAGAAATCTTTTGCAATACCTTGAAATCATTTAAATCTCTTGAAAACTTATTGAAATATTTAAAATCCCTTAAAATCTATTAAGAATTCCTTAGAATTTTTTCTAATAACCTAAAATTCTTGAAATTCTCAAAAATTCTTGGAAATTCCTTGAAATTTTGTAAATTTCTTGAAATTCCTTGAACTCTTTCAATATACCTACCATGAAATATTTCGAATCCTTCGCAATTTTCTGAAACCATCAGAGTTTTTGAACTATGTAGTTCGAGCTTGGAATCTTTTAAAATATACTAGAAATTTTGAGGGAATATTTTTGAGATGTTATACTACAAGAAAATTAAAAGAAAAAAAAAGTTTTTTTTTACCCTCCGGACCATAACCCCCCTCCCTTTAAAAATTATTCTTCTCGTCCATGTCGCGTCTCGACCAAATCCAAAGTGTCATCAGGCAAAACAGCAAATTATTTTTGAATGA
Source organism: Melikaiella ostensackeni (assembly GCA_032362435.1). Taxonomy (NCBI): domain Eukaryota; kingdom Metazoa; phylum Arthropoda; class Insecta; order Hymenoptera; family Cynipidae; genus Melikaiella; species Melikaiella ostensackeni. The sequence goes on from JAUMHM010094706.1 coordinate 20,731, forward strand.
AAAATAATTACAATTGAAAAAGCAATATGATTTTCTAAATTTTCGGAATTGAAGGAAAATATCAGAAACTATTTTCCTGCAAGACTAAGAAGCTTTTATCAACATTTTTAGTCAATATAAAATATAGTTTCAATATATATTTTTGAATATATATTTCGATTAAACCAAGATTCAAAAGCCATGATCATTTCGGAAAATACGTAATTTTTTATTGCACTGCCTCGTGTTACGGAATTTTGTGTAAGACTAACCCGGTCAAGTATAGCCCTAGGCCTAGAGTTCTAGATAATTGATAATAATTGAAATATGCGCGACTGTTAACGAGAGAAAGCAAGCGTACTTGAGAAAGCTGAATATCAAAGGTTGTAGGTAATGAAAGAAGAATCGAAATCCGCGAAAATATATCCGGAATTAAGAAACTACAGAATAGTAACGCTGCTGGTATGAATGCTATCACCGCCGATATGCTTAAGAGCGGTGGCGAATATTTGTTTGCGTGGCATATGCATTTGTTGATCTGAAAAAAGCTTTCTGATTATCTTTTGAATCTTCCTCCCAAGTATTTTTCAACCGGAAAAAGAGTAGCAGGAAAGTGCGAATGCGACTTTGGAGCGAAGAGATATAAAGAGTCGTAGAATCACAAGAGGTTGCATGATATGATGTATGAATGTAAAGGAAGCAAAAGATGCATGCAAGGAAAGGGATGTATGGGAGATAATTGTTTATGAGAAGAAGAGTGACCTTGAAACGAAAGATTTTGGATACTCATGGGTCCTCGTAAAGAGCTTTACTGATTGGATGTGGTTAGGGTAAAGAGTGCGGATTTTCCTTTGGGTTTATCAGTTAGTTTGAGAGTTTATGTGAATCGAGAGAAGATCAAGAGTGTCTATGTGGATGAATCGAGATGTATGATGTTTAACAAGGAAGGAAACTTGTCTGGATTCTTTTATAATAGCTTTTGCGGAATTATGTACTCAGCACAGGAAGTTCCATTTATGATTGTCAAAATTTTATGAGAATCGTTAGACGCTATTGGACACAATCTAGAGGAATATATATCGAAGTTTTGAATGATTGGAAAGCTTTCCCAATGAGGTATACGAACAATTTGTCTTTGCTTTTCATAACAGTTTTGCACAGAGAAAATGATGTTTCCAATTTCAGCTCATTTTCTTATAAACTCATTATGAACTTCAGCTCTCTTTACTCTCATGATCCATTTCAATTCTAAAACGGTCAATTGAATTGCTTTTAATGTTTGTATTACTCAAAATGAACCAAGTGTGGTTCGAGTTTGTTTCAGTAAATTTGGACAACATTCTCATGTTCCAGATGAAAGTTTATTTCCTTCTGTATTTAAATGATCCACATGGAAAGCATATTTTTCAATTTTCTGCTCGCCTGAGACTGTAGGTTTCATCGAAAAGATTGTTTCAAGTTTCTTCATGAGAAAATATACAATGATATAATGTAGATTGTACAGATGATAATGCTTGATAGGATATTATACGATTATTTGACATTCAACTATGTACACTATATGGTACAATATAATTATAGCCGATAGACTCTATGGAAACCTATTAAACTCCCTTCTTTCGAACATGACAACTTTTTGTTTCATTAACGGTAATCTTAAGACTCATCCTCTTCATGCTGGTATCCAGTTTGCTCATCATTCTCTGCAAGTCGTCCACTGAATCTGCCGTAGCAATCATAGCGTCTGTAAACGCTAGTCCACGTACTTTCACTGTTTCAAGATCAACACCTTCTTCGTCTAAGAAAACTGATCTTAGACATTTTTCAGTGTACATATTAAACATCCAGAAAGACATGACACAGCCATGCCTAACACCCTGCTTAATATCAAACCAATCGCTCAGTTGTCTATTTATACTTACATTCGCTTTACTACCATTATATATTGCTTTTATTGCTTTTAGAAGCCAGCAATTCACTCCATACTCTCTCAGAACTTCCCAAAGTTTAGATCTATTCACCTTATCGAAAGCTTTTTCCAAATCAACAAATGCACAGAAAACTCTTTTGTTTACTCTCAAATATTTTTCTATCATCTGTCTCAAGCTAAATATCTGATCTGTACATGATCTTCTTGGCATAAATTCACATTAGAATCCTTAGATATTGTCTAAGTTATTCCCATGACCTCCCCAATAAGTATTTGGGTAAATCTTGTTCCCACGGTACTTAGTAGGCTAATCACTCTATAATTAGTACAGTCGCCTTTATCACCCTTTTCCTTGTAGAGTGGGAGGATAATCGCCTTTTTTCAATCATTTGAAACTTCACTGTTCACAGCACACATATTCATAAATTCGCTCAGCCACACAAACAAATGATCCATCCATTACTTGACCTCCATACAATGTCTTGTAACAAGCACTCGTGCAGTCTTTCACTTTGTCCGAATCCCATACCATTTCACTATCAGCATTCTTAATTCCAACTACCTCAGTGTTAGTACTACCTTTCCTAATCTTCTTAACCCATTTCCAAAATAATTTCTTATCTCCCTCAAAATCATTTTGCATTTTTTTATCTTCTCGCATACCAACCCAGTCATTCATATCTCCGAATAAAATTATTCTTTCGTCAAGATCCAAGTACCTATAATCTCATTTAATGAGTCCCAGAAAGTATCTTTTCCATCCCCACTGTTATAATCAACTGGAGCGTAGAACGCTATAATAAATAGCCTTCTGATTCCCACTTTTATTCTAACCCATAGTAATCTAGAAGATACACATTCATACCTTTTGATACGTTGCTTTGCTCTCTCATTCATAATCAAACTGACTCCTTGGCTACCATATGATTTATTATCCACTCCTGACCAAAGTTCAAGTCCATTCTCTATGTTTCTTACTTGACATCCCTTCCTCTTTGTCTCCGTACACAAGAAATATTTAGCTTCCTTACGCGCATTGTGTCCCGCAATTCCTTTTCGTTAAGATCATTCACACCTCTAGCATTCCAAGCATCCAGTCTCTATTCATCGTCTGAAGCTTTTCTGGGGGCATGCCTTTAGTCAACAGAAGTGTCAATCCTGTCCGAGGCTACATTATTATTTGTATTGTTTATTATTTGAAGTATACACCCAACTACATCTTGATGCGAGATATTTATTCCACAAGTGGAAAATCATATCCAAACTATGCAGCTAAATCATCATAAGATGGAACAGTCCATTCATAGCGTCAGTCCCACCAAACTTTGTACATTCTAAGGAAAGTATAAGAACCAAGTCAGAACTATGGGAGTTATGATCGGTTTGTATTGTGCACTGAGGGCACTAGTCTCCTGCAGTTTGCCCTCTGAGATGGAAAAAGAAAATGCATTGCTCAAGAATTGTGATAAGAATTCTCAACCGTGATTAAAAACTTAACAAGTTCATAGACTTGCCTAAATTTTCATTTCAAAAAGTCAACTTTTAAGAACTCTTACAAATCTCGAAAGCCTTTCACAATTTCGAAAACCTTCCATAAGTTTTCAAAACTCTGCATAAATTTCCAAAAGTTTCAAAACCTCTCGATAATTTTCGAAAAACTTTTCATAAATTTTTGAGAGTTTTCATAACTTTCCGGAAGTTTTCGTAAATTTCCGGAACTCTCTATAAATTTCAGTGATCTATAAAAAATAATAAATTTCCATTACCTTTTTTTTCAGAAATGAAATCATCATTGTGGATTTTGTTGTCATTTCAATGATCCTGGAATATTAGGATTGCGCGGCACTTGTTCGTTCGTTTTAGACCCTTAAGAATAATAATTAAAATCTTAAATCGCAAAATTCTATAGGAAAAAAACGCCAACTACACGAAAAAATATTGGAAAAGCACTTAAAAATCTTGAAAAATAACCGCGTGGAAGGAATTGACGTATTTTCTCAAAAATTTTTTTCAGAGGGCGATGTGAGGCGCCCCAGACCACGATTTTCGTAAGACTGTTTAGAAGAAGATACTCGAAATGTGATATGATGTTTTTACTGTGTTCATTCTCGTGTAGCTGAAGGATGTTTTGAAATTTTTTGCTTCAATTTGAAAAACCTGTTCTCTTTAAGAACTGAAGCCTCTGGGTGATTTATGTTTGGCATAAAATAAAACAATACAAATAAAATACTCATCGTGTATAATAATTATAATCTTAAATCGGAAAATTCCATAGGAAAGAACCGCCAACTACATGTGAAGATTATTGGAAAAGCATTAACAATATTGCAAAAAAAGCCCGTGGAAGAAATCGCCGTAATTTTTTGAAATTATTTTTTAAATAGGGATGTGAAGTGCCCTAGACCTCCCTGAAAAAGTACATACCACTTTCATCAAAAAGTTTTAGGACTCGTCACCGTGTGGCACTCTCGTTCGGGGGATTTCAATTCTTCTTTTTTTTGTGTTGGTAGAAGTATCATTGACGTTCTGTCAGATTTTCAGGTTGATAGACTGACATTTGTTGAAGTGACGCCGTATTGTGTACATCTATCTTTGTGTGTGGTTTCGATTTTTCACAAAAAAAAATGT